>BJKM01001059.1:73911-185983 GCA_015082035.1 Chaenogobius annularis | reverse complement strand
AGACCAGGCCAAAACCAGAATCTAGCTTTATCAAACCCTCCTTCTGGGTAAAGATTGGGTGCCAGCCAGGCCCAAAAAGGGCGAAATGTACCAGCCAGAGCTCCCTGAGTCTTGCCTGAATCAAAGCACTCTTCCTGGGCTAAGTTTTTGCACCAACCTGGCCCAAAAGGGAAAAACGGACCAGCCAGAGTCCACTGAGTGGGTTCTGAATCAGTGCCCCCCTTCCTAGGGTAAGAATTGGACCAACCTGGCCCAAAAGAGCCAAAAGGACAAGGCAAAGTCCCCCAGAGTCTACCCTGAATCAAAAACCTTCCTTTCCTGGTTAAGTCTTTGAACCAACCTTGCCGAAAAAGGCCAAACAGACCAGGAAAATGCCCCCAGAGTCTATGCCTATTTTAGACCCAGCCTGGACCCAAAAGGGCAAAACGGACAAGGAAAATGGCTCCAAGCATGAGCCCACAGAGTCCAACCTGAATCAAACCCCTCCTTCCTAGGGTGAGTTTTTGCACTAACCTAGTCCTCCGTTTTGGGGCAAAATCTTGGCACAACCTGTCTCCAAAAGGGCCATAGGACTAGGGAAATGGCCACAGAGGCTACCTTTTATCAGAGCGCTCCTTCTGGGCTCAGTTTGGAACCAGCTTGGCCGAAAAAGGGTTAAAAGGACCAGATCAGAGCCCCGAGAGTTGAGCTTGAATCAAAACCTTCCTTTCTTGCCAAAAAAGGAAGGCTTTGACGAGTCAGTTCCCAAAGGGGCAACAAGGATTAGGCCAGTGCCCCCAAAGTCTATTCTAAATCAAAGTCCCTCTCTCCTGGTCTAAGACTTGCCACCAACCTGGACCCAAAAGGGGCAAAGGACCAGGGAAATGGCCCCAGAGTCCAGACTTAAACAAAGCCTCCTTCCGGGGTCAGTCTATTCAACTAACTTGGCCCCAAAAGGGCCAAAAGAACCAGCCACAGAGCCCCCAGAGTCTAGCTTGTATCAAAACCCTCCTTTCTGGGCACCAACCTGAACCCAAAATGGGTCAAAAGGACCAGGCCAAAAGCCCCCAGAGTCTTGCCTGAAAAAAAGCTCTCCTTCTTATGGCAAGTCATCATACTAAACTTAACCCTAAGAGGCAAAAAGGACTAGGCCAGAGCCCCCTGAGTCTAGCATGAAACAAAACTCTCCTTTTTGGGGTAAGTCTTGGCAAGATGGTCTCCAAAAGGGTAAAAGGACCAGGCCAGTGCCCCAGAGCCTAGCCTGATGCAAATCCCTCTTTTCTGTTCTAAGTCATGCCACCAACCTGGACCCAAAAGGGCCAAAGGACCAGAGAAATAACTCCAGAGTCTATCCTGAATCAAAGACCTATTTCCTGGCCAAGTCCCTGAACCAACACAAATGAGGCCAGACATGACCCAAGAGCCCCCAGACTACCTGCACCAACCTGACCAAAATGGGTCAAAAGACAGGCAAAAAGCCCAGAGTCTTGCCTGAAAAAAAAAGCTCTCCTTCTTATGGCAAGTCATCATACTATAATCCCCTAAAAGGCATAAAGGACTAGGCCAGAGCCTGAGTCTAGCCTGAACGCAAAACCACCCTTTTTGGGGTAAGTCTTGGCACCAGATGGTCTCCAAAAGGGTAAAAGGCCAGGCCGTGCCCACAGAGTCTAGCCTGAATCAAACCCTCCTTTCTGGCATAAACTGGGCTCACGCTTGGACCCCACAGGGCCAAAATCACCAAAGAAAAGTGTCCACTGTGTAGCCTGGATCAAAGCCCTCCTTTCTTGGCCAAAAAAGGAAGGCTTTGACGAGTCAGTTCCAAGGGGCAACAAGGAATTAGCCAGTGCCCCCCAAAGTCTATTCTAATCAAAGTCCCTCTCTCCTGGTCTAAGACTTGCACAACCTGGACCCAAAAGGGCCAAGGACCAGGGAAATGGCCCCAGGTCAGACTTAAACAAAGCCCTCCTTCTGGGGTCAGTCTATGCACTAATTGGCCCCAAAAGGGCCAAAAAAACCAGCCCAACCTGAGTCTAGCCTGAAACAAAACTCTCTCTTTGGGGTAAGTCTTACCAGATGGTCTCCAAAAGGGTAAAAAGGACCAGGCTGCCCCAGAGCCTAGCCTGACGCAAATCCCTCTTTTCTATTCTAAGTCATGCCACCACCTGGACCAAAAGGGCCAAAGGACAGAGAAATAACTCAGAGTCCTAGCCTGAATCAAAGACCTCATTTCCTGGCCAAGTCTCTGAACCACATGGCCACAAAAGATCCATACGGACCAGGCATACAGACCAGGCAAGAGCCCCAAGAGTCTAGCCCTTTCTGAGGTAAGTCTTGGCACCTACCTGTCCCTAAAGGGGCAAAAGACCAGGCCAAAAGCCAGAGTCTTGCCTGAAAAAGGCCTCCTTCTTATTGCAAGTCATCGAACTAACTACACCCCAAAAAGGCAAAAAGGACTATGGCAGAGCCCCTGAGTCAAGCCAGAAACAAAAACACCCTTTCTGGGGTAAGTCTTGGCACCAGATGGTCTCCAAAAGGGTAAAAAGGACCAGGCCAGTGCCCCCAGAGCCTAGCCTGATGCAAATCCCTTCTTTTCTTTCTAAGTCATGCCACCAACCTGGACCAAAAGGGCCAAAGGACCAGAGAAATAACTCCAGAGTCTATCCTGAATCAAAGACCTCATTTCCTGGCCAAGTCCCTGAACCAACATGGCTACAAATGAGCCATACAGACCAGGCAAGAGCCCCAGAGTCTCGCCTAAAACAAAGCCCTCCTTTCTTGGCACCAACCTGAACTCAAAATGGGTCAAAAGGACCAGGCCAAAAGCCCCCAGAGTCTTGCCTGAAAAAAAAAGCTCTCCTTCTTATGGCAAGTCATCATACTAACTAACCCCTAAAAGGCATAAAGGACTAGGCCAGAGCCCCCTGAGTCTAGCCTGAAACAAAACACTCCTTTTTGGGGTAAGTCTTGGCACCAGATGGTCTCCAAAAGGGTAAAAAGGACCAGGCCAGTGCCCACAGAGTCTAGCCTGAATCAAAACCTCCTTTTCTGGGCATAAACTGGGCTCACGCTTGGACCCCCACAGGGCCAAAATCACCAAAGAAAAGTGTCCACTTGTAGCCTGGATCAAAGCCCTCCTTTCTTGGCCAAAAAGGAAGGCTTTGACGAGTCAGTTCCCAAAGGGGCAACAAGGATTAGGCCAGTGCCCCCAAAGTCTATTCTAAATCAAAGTCCCTCTCTCCTTGGTCTAAGACTTGCCACCAAACCTGGACCCAAAAGGGCCAAAGGACCAGGGAAATGGCCCCAGAGTCCAGACTTAAACAAAGCCCTCCTTCCTGGGGTCAGTCTATGCACTAACTTGGCCCCAAAAGGGCCAAAAGAACCAGCCTAGAGCCCCCTGAGTCTAGCCTGAACAAAGCTCTCCTCTTTGGGGTAAGTCTTGGCACCAGATGGTCTCCAAAAGGGTAAAAAGGACCAGGCCAGTGCCCCCAGAGCCTAGCCTGACGCAAATCCCTCTTTTCTGTTCTAAGTCATTCCACCAACCTGGACCCAAAAGGGCCAAAGGACCAGAGAAATAACTCCAGAGTCTAGCCTGAATCAAAGACCTCATTTCCTGGCCAAGTCTCTGAACCAACATGGCCACAAAAGATCCATACAGACCAGGCATACAGAACAGGCAAGAGCCCCCAGAGTCTAGCCTCCTTTCTGAGGTAAGTCTTGGCACCTACCTGTCCCTAAAGGGGTCATAAGGACCAGGCCAAAAGCCCCAGAGTCTTGCCTGAAAAAAGGCCTCCTTCTTATGGCAAGTCATCGAACTAACTAACCCCAAAAAGGCAAAAAGGACTAGGCCAGAGCCCCCTGAGTCAAGCCAGAAACAAAACACTCCTTTCTGGGGTAAGTCTTGGCACCAGATGGTCTCCAAAAGGGTAAAAAGGACCAGGCCAGTGCCCCCAGAGTCTAGCTTGTATCAAAACCCTCCTTTCTGGGCAAAGACTACGCTCACGCTTTGGACCCCACAGGGCCAAAATTACCAAAGAAAAGTGTGTCCACTGTGTAGCCTGGATCAAAGCCCTCCTTTCTTGGCCAAGATTGGGCGCCAGCCTGACCCCTTAAAGTGCAAAAATTACCTTGCCAGAGCCCCCAGAGCCTAGCCTTAATAAAGCCCCTTTCTGAAGTAAGTCTTGCCTCCTGTCCCTAAAGGGGCCAAAAGGACCGGGCCAAAAAGCCTCCAGAGTCTTGCTGAAAAAAGGCCTCCTTCTTATGGCATGTCATGAACGTAACTTCACCCAAAAAAGGCAAAAGGCAAAGGCGAAGAACACCCAGAGTCCTAGCTTAAAAAAAACCTGGGCTCGACGCTTGACCCCACAGGGCCAAAATCACCAAAGAAAAGCCTGAATCAAAGCAGTCCTTCTTTGGTGACCAGCCAAGTCCATCAGCACCAAAAGATCAGGTCAGTCTCTCTTCCTGTTCTAAGTCTGCCACTAAACTGGACCCAAAAGGGCCAAAGGACCCAGAGAAATAACTCCAAGAGTCTTAGCCTGAATCAAAGACCTCATTTCCTGGCCAAGTCTCTGAACACAACATGGCCACAAAAGAGCCATACAGACCAAGGCTAAGAGCCCCCAGAGTCTAGCCTGAAACAAAGCCCTCCTTCGGGGGAAGACTTGGCACCAACCTGAACCCAAAATAGGGTCAAAAGGACCTGGCCAGAGTCCTAGCCTGAATAAAAGCCCTAATTTCTGGACTAAGACTGGGTAAATAGCCTGGGACCAAAAAGGTCTAAAAGAGCCAGAGCCCCCAGAGCCCCCAGAGCCCCCAGAGCCCCCAGAGCCCCCCAGAGCCACGCATAAACCAATAATGGACCTTTCTGGGCTAAGATTGGTCACAGCCTTGGCTTCCAAAAGGGCCCAAAGGACAACACAAATCGCCTGAATCAAGCCCGCCTTTCTTGGCTAAGTCTTTTAACAAAATTGGCCAAAAAAAGGCCAAACAAACCTGGCCGAACCCCCAGAGTCCAGCCTGTGTCAAAGCTCTCCTTAAAGTCACCTTTCCTGGCCAAAGTCTTGAAACCAAGCTGGCGCCAAAAAGAGGTCACAAAAGGGCCAGCCGAAAGCCCTCCAAGAGTTTGGTTCTGATCAGCTCTTCTAGGGTAAGTCTTGGCACCACCCTGGCCCCAAAAAGGCCAAATGGTTGAGCGATCCCAGATCCTAGCAGTGAGCTCTTTCGATTCACGGCAATGCCCAAAAGAAGGAACCAACCAGGTCTAGATTAAAGACAAAGCTTGACCCAAAAGGCCAAACACCAGAGAAATGCGCTCCAGAGTGTAGACGGAAAAACAAAGCCCCTCCTGTCCTGGCTAAGTCCTTGGACCAAGTTGATCCAAAAAGGCCAAACGGACCAGGCCAGAGCCCCATGAGTCTATCATGAATCAAAATTCTCTTTACTTGAATAAGAACTGAATTGACAACACTTGGCCCCAAAGGGCCAAAAGGACCGAGGCAAAGTCCCCAGAGTCTAACCCTGAATAAAACCGTCCTATTTTGTAGGTTTGGCAACTAACCTGCCCCTAAAAAGGGCCAAACGGACCAGCACAGAACCCCCAGAGTCTTGCCTGAAAAAAGGCCTTCCTTTCTTATGGCATGTCAACGAACTAACTTCACCAAAAAGAGGCAAAAAGGATCAAGGCGAGAACACCCAGAGTCTAGCCTAAAAAAAAACCCTTCTTTCTTATGGCAGAGTCATTGCAGTAACCTTAACCCAAAAAAGGCAAAAGGAATAGGCCATAGCAGACCCCTGAGTCAGCCTGAATCAAATAGCCTCATTTCCTGGACTAAGACTGGGGTAATAGCCTGGGAACCAAAAAGGTCAAAAGAGCCAGAGCCTCAAGCCCTCAGAGCCCTATAGAGCCCCCAGAGCCCCCAGAGCGAGCATAAACCAAAATTGACCTTTCTGGGCTAAAGATTGGTCCACAAGCCCTTGCTCCAAGAAGGACCAAAAGGACAACACAAAATCCCCCAGAGTCTCGCCTGAATCAAGCCCGCCTTTTCTTGGCTACAGTCTTTGAATCCAAACCATTGCTAAAAAAGGCCAAACAGACCTCGCCAGCCCGAACCCCCATAAGTCCGACGCACGGTCAAATGTCTCTCTTAAAGTCATCCGTTCCTGGCCAAGTCTTTGAAACCAAGCTGGGCCCCACAAAAGGCCGTAAAATCCAGTCCGAACAAAGCCCCAAGAGTTTTTTCGAATCACAGCCTAATGTTTCAGCCAGAATCACCCAGAGTCGTTAGCCTATGTGAAGACTCTCCTTTTGGGGATTAAAACTTGGCACCTAGCGTATGGCCCAAAGGGCCAAAAAGAGCCCCCAGAGAGTCTTGCGCTCTTGCGATATGGCTAAGTTTTTTAACCACCTTGGCCTGAAAAAAGGCCAAACGGACCAGGCCTGTGCCCCCAGAGTCTATCCTGAATCAAATCCACCTCTTTCCTGGTCTTGACACATCAACCTGGACCAAAAGGGGCAAACAGACCGGGGAAGAGCACAAATGAGACACAGAGTCTAGCCTAAAACAAAGCGCTTTTTTCTGGTGTAAGTCTTGGCACCATCCGGTCGCCAAAAGGACCAGGGAGATGGTTCCAGAGTCTAGCCTGAATAAAAGCCCTCTTTCTTACGCACTAACTTTGCCCCAAAATATCTAAAAGTGTTTATCCTGAATACAAATTCTCCTCTGTGGGCAAACATTGTTAACAAGCCTGGTCCCAAACGGGCCGAAAGGAAAACGCTGGGGGCGAAAGCCCCCAGTGTCTAACCTGAAACAAAGCCCTCCTTTCTGGGATAAGTCTTGGCACCAACCTGAACCCAAAATGGGTCAAAAGGACCTGGCCGGAGCCCCCAGGGTCTAGCCTTAATAAAAGCCCACATTTCTGTCCCAGAAGGTCCAAAAAGCTCCCGGAGTATTGCCTGAATCAAAGCTGTCCTTTTTGGGCTAAGGTTTCAAACCAACGTGACCCCAAAGGGCAAAAACAGCCAGGCCAAAGCCCCCACAGTCTAGCGTGTATCAAAACCCTCCTTTCTGGGAAAAGACTGGGCTCAAACCTGGCCCCAAAAGGGCAAAAAAGTCCTGGCCAGAGCCCAGAGAGTCTTGCCTGACCCAATAGCCCAAGAGATTAGTCTTAATCAAAGCCTTCCTTTCATGGCCATACCTGGACCCAAAAGGGCCAAACTGACCGGGCGAGACCCCTCAGAGACTAGCCTGAAATAAGCCCTCCTTTTTTGGGGTTAGTCTTGTCAACAGCAGGTCTCCAAAAGGGGCAAGAGACCCCAGAGTCTGGACTGAATCAAAACCTACTTTCTGGGCTAAGTTTTTGATTCTGATTCTGAATCAGTGCCCTCCTTCCAGGGGTAAATCTTGGCACCAACCTGGCCAAACAAGGGCCAAACGGACGAGGCCAGTGCCCCCAGAGTCTAGCTTGAATCAAAATTCAACTTTCTGGGCTTAAGATGAGTCAAAAGCTTGGCCCCTAAATGGTCAAAAGGACCAGGGAAAAACCTCCAGAGTCTAGCCTACAACAAAGCACTCCTTTTTGGGGTAACTCTTGGCACCAAACTGTCCCAAAGAGGGTCAAAAAGGATCAGCCAAAATCCCCCAGATTCTAGCCTGAATCAAAGCCCTCCTTTCTGGGGTAGGTCTTGGCACCAACCTGAACCCAAAATGGGTCAAAAGGACCTGGCCAGAGTTTAGCCTTAATAAAAGCCCTCCTTCCTGGGGTAAGTCTGGGCACTAACATGACCAAGCCAGATTCCTCTGAGTCTATCCTGAATGAATTCTCCTTTGTGGGCTTACATTGGTCAAAAGCCTGGCCCCAATAGATCCAAAAGGAACAGCCAAAAGCCCCATGAGACTAGCCTGAATCAAAGCCCTCTTTTCATGTCCAAGCCTTGAAACCAACCTGGCCCAAAAAGGGCCAAAACGACCAGCCAAATGCCCCCGGAGTCTAGCCTGAAACAAAGCCCTCCTTTCTGGGGTAGGTCTTGGCACCAACCTGAACCCAAAATGGGTCAAAAGGACCTGGCCAGAGTTTAGCCTTAATAAAAGCCCTCATTTCTGGACTAAGACTGTGTAAATAGCCAAAACGGTCAAAAAGAGCCAGAGCCCCCACAGCCCCAGAGCCCCAGAGCCCCCAGAGCCCCAGAGCCCCAGACCCCCAGCCCCAGCCCCCAGAGCCGAGCATGAACCAAAATGGACCTTTCTGGGTAAGATTGGTCACAAAAACCTTGCCCCAAAAGGGCCAAATGAAAGGAGGGGGGAGCCAAAGGACGACACAGGTGAAAAATTTGCCTCAAGAACTCGCTCGACGCCAGCGGTAGATATTATTCAAGTCTACAAGTACGTAACTCAAATGGCCTCTGGTCCTCCTATCTTGGCTAAGTCTTTGAACAAACCTGGCCATCTATTCAAAAATTTGGTATTTGCCAAACGAGAGGATTAGTCTATTTCCTGGCCCATGAACCCCCAGAGTCCAGCCTGTTTCAAAGCTCTCCTTTCTGGGTTGACCTTGCAGCAGCCTGGCCGAAAAAGTCACAAAAGGACCAACAAATTGACTGGAAAGTCAAAGCCTGTATAAAAAAGTCTCCTGTACTTTTTCCAGAGCTTACAAATGACTGTTAGAAGTCTGAAAATGCATATAAGGCAAAACAAAACAAAAAAATAAACAATTATAACTTAACAACACTATTTGATAGACCTCAACTTTAAACTATATAATGTGTACACTGAAAGCACCCACTTGTTCAGTAAATTTGGTTCAAATGGATCCTTTTTTGAGAACCCACAGTCAACGTTTCATGAGCTGTAAAGAGCTGATACTGCAGTAAAACAATTCAAAATAGCATAACTCAGAAACGCAACATGATACACTCAAACTTTAAAAGACATATTGTGTAGAAAGACAAGTCCTATTTACTCTGCAAATATGGTTTAGATATCTTGCATACTTTTTTCAGAACTCACAAAGAACTGTTGAAGGGCTGATAATGCATTTAAGGCAATAAAAACAAATAAACTATAACTTAAAAAAACAATATGATACACCTAAACTTTGAATTATATATTGAGTACATTGACAACATCTACTTGCTCAGCAGATTTGGTTCATGCCAAGATTTACCCCAGAAGGAGTGTTTTGTTTCAAGATAGACTCAGGGATTTTGCCCGGTCCTTTGGGGAAGTTTGAGGATTAGCTGGTACCAAAACTTGGCCCAGAAAGGAGGCTTTGATTCAGGCTAGACCCTGAGGGCTCTGACCTGGTCTTTTTGGCCCTTTTGGGGCCAGGTATGTGCCAAGACTTACCCAAGAAAGGAGGCTTTGATTCAGGCTAGACTCTCAGGGCTCTTGCCTGGTCTGTTTGGCTCTTTTGTGGCCAGGTTTGTGACCAATATTAGCCCTGAAAGGTGAGTTTTTGTTTAGGCTTGAGAATCTGGCCTAGTCCTTTCGGCCCTTTATGAGCTAGCTTTGTGCCCTAGCATAGCCCAGAATGGAGGGCTTTTTTCAGACTACACTCTGGGGGCACTTTCTTGTTCCTTTTGGACCTTTTAAGCTCAGGTTAGTACAAAAACTTACCCCAGGAAGGAAGCCTTTGATTCAGGCTTGGCTCGGGAGTAATTTCCCTGGTCCCTTTGGGACTATTTTGGCAAGGTTAGTGCCAAGATTTACCCCAGGAAAGGAGGATTTTGATTCAGGCAAGACTCTGGGAGCTCTGGCCCATGTTTTTTTGGGCCTTTTGGGGCCAGGCTGGTGCCAAGTTTTAACCCAGTAAGGAGAGCTTTGACTCAGGCTAGATTCTGGGGCCTCTGGCCTGATCCGTTTGGCCTTTTTGGGCCAGGTTTGTGACCAATCTTAGCCCTGAAAGGTGAGTTTTTGTTTAGGCTAAACTCTTGGGAATCTGGCCTGGTCCTTTTGGCCCTTTTTGAGCTAGCTTTGTGCCCTAGCATAGCCCAGAATGGAGGGCTTTGTTTCAGACTACACTCTGGGGGCACTTTCTTGTACCTTTTGGACCTTTTAGGCCCAGGTTAGTACAAAAACTTACCCCAGGAAGGAGGGTTTTGATTTAGGCTAGACTCTGGGGCTTTGGCCTTGTCCCTTTGGGGATGTTTGAGGATTAGCTGATGCAAAACTTAGAGCAAAAAAAGAGGGACTTTGATTCAGAATAGACTTTGGGGGCTCTAGCCTTATCCTTGTTGCCCCTTTGGAGACTGGCTCGTCCAAAGTCTTCCTTTTTTGGCCAAGAAAGGAAGGTTTTGATTCAAGCTCAACTCTGGGGGCTCTTTTTGGGCCAAGCTGTTCCACACTGAGCCCAGAAATAAGCGCTCTGATAAAAGGTAGACTCTTTTGCCATTTCCCTGGTCCTATGGCCCTTTTGGAGACAGGTTTGTCGCAAGATTTTGCCCCAAAACGGAGGACTAGGTTAGTGCAAAAACTCACCCTTGGAAGGAGGGGTTTGATTCAGGTTGTACTCTGTGGGCTCATGCTTGGTCTGTTTGGCCCTATTATGGCCACCTTGGGTCCAAGACTTAGCCAGTAAAGGAGGACTTTAATTCAGGCTAAGACGCTGGGGCCATTTCCATCTTCTTTTTGGCCATTTGCAGACATGCTGATGCCAAAACTTACCACAGAAAGGAGGGTTTTGATTCAGGCGAGACTCTCTGGGAATTTGGCTGGTCCTTTAGGACCTTTTGAGTACAGGTTAGTGTAAAAACTTACCCCAGGAAGAAGTGCTTTGATTCAGGCAAGACTCAGGGGGCTCTGGCATGGTACATTTTGCCCTTTTGGGGCCAGTTTGGTGCCAAGTCTTACCCCAGGAAGGAGGGCACTGATTCAGAACCAATTTCAGGGGCTCTTGGCTTGGTCCATTTTCCCTTTTGAGGCCAGGTTGGTGCAAAACTTAGCCAGGAAGGAGGGCTTTGGGTCAGGCTAAGCTCTGGGGGCTCATTGCAGCTAAGCGTCATTTTCGCCCTTTTTGGGCCAGGCTGGCGCCCAATTCTTGGCCAAGAAGGAAGGCTTGATTCAGGCTAGACTTCTGGATTACTTTTCTTTGGTCATTTTGTCCTGTGGGGTCCCAGTCTTTGCCCAGAAAGGAGGGTTTTGATACAAGCTAGACTCTGGGGGTTTTGGCCTGGTCTGTTTGGCCTTTTTCGGGCCTGGTCGGTGCAAAAACCTAGCCAAGAAAGGAAGGTTTTGAGTCAAGTTCAACTCTTGGAGCTCTGGCCTGGTCCATTTTACCCTTTTGGGGCCAGTTGGTGCCAAATCTTACCCCAGGAAGGAGGGCAATGATTCAGAATCCACTCAGGGGGCTCTGGCTTGGTCCTTTTTTCCCTTTCGGGGCCAGGTTTGTTAAAAACGTAACCCAGGAATCAGGGCATTGGGTCGGGCTATGCTCTGGGGCTCTGGCAAGGTAATTTTTTTACATTTTTGGGCCAGGCTGGCACCCAATCTTGGCCAAGAAAGGAGGGTTTTGATACAAGCTAGACCACTGGGGGTTTTGGCCTGGTCTGTTTGGCCTTTTTTCGGGCCAGGTCAGTGCAAAGACTTAGCCAAGAAAGGAAGGTTTTGATTCAAGCTCAACTCTGGGGCATCTGGCCTGGTCCTTTTAAACCTTTTGGCCCCTTTGGAGACAGGTGGGTGCCAAGACTTACCTCAGAAAGGAGGGCTTTGATTCAGGCAAGACACAGGGGGCTCTGGCATGGTCCGTTTTTCTCTTTTGGGCCAGGTTGGTTCCAAAACTTAGCCCAGAAAGTAGTGCTTTGATTCAGGCTACACGCTGGAGCGATTTCCCTTATCCTTTTGGGACTTTGGGGCCTGGCTGGTGTAAAAACTTAGCCCAGAAAGGAAGGGATTTGATTCAGGCTCGATGCAGGGCGCACTGGGCTGGTACTTTTGGTCCTTTTTGGGCAAGCTTTTGACCAATCTTAGCCCAGAAAGTAAGAATTTTTATTCAAGCTTGGCTCTGGGGGCTCTGGCCTCGTCCGTTTGGCCCTTGTGGGACCAGGTTGGTTTCAAGACTTGGTCAGGAAAGGAAGGCTGTGATCCAGAAACGACTCTTGGGGTTTTGGCTGGTCCTTTTGGCCCTTTTTGGGACAGTATGGTGCCAAGATTTACCCCAAAAAGGAGTGCTTTGTTCTAGGCTAGATTCTGGAGGTTTTTTCCTGGTCCTTTCGGACATTTTGGGGCCAGGCTTTTGACCCATCTTAGCCCAAAAAAGTACCATTTTGATTCAAGCTGGACTCTGGGGTTACTGGCCTGGTCCTTTTGGCCTTTGTGTGGCCAGGTTGGCGCCAAGACTTACCCCAGAAAGGAGGGCTTTTGGGTCCGACTAGACTCTGTGCTCTCTGGCCAGGACATTTTGCCTGTTTGGGGCCATGTTTGAGCCCAGTCTTTTCCCAGAAAGGAGGGTTTTGATACAAGCGAGACTCTAAGGGGCTTTGGCCTGGCAGTTCTGGCTCTTTTGGGGCCAGGTTAGTTCGACCCCTTGATTCAGGCTAGTTTCTGGAGCTATTTCCCTGATTCTTTTTGGACTTTGGGGGCCTGGCGGGTGCAAAGACTTTGCAGAGAACGGACTGCTTTGATTCAGGCTATACTCTGGGGGCTTTTTTCTGGTCTTTTTGGATATTTTGGGACAAGGCAGTTGCCTAAGTCTTAGCCCAGAAAGGCAAACTTTGATACGGGAAAGATCATTTTTATCCAGGCTAGACTCTGCGCGGTTCTGTGCAAGTCAGTTTGGCTCTTTTAGGGACAAGTTAGTGAAAAGACTTAGCCAAGAAAGGAGGGTTTTGATTCAGGGTAGACTCTGGGGGACTTTGCCTCGTCCTTTTGGCCCTTTTGGGGCCAGTGTTGTCACCAATCTTATTCAAGTAACGGAGAAATTTGATTAAGGCTAGACTCATGGGGCTCTGGGCTGGTTATTTTTACCCTCTTGGGGCCAAGTTAGTGCAAAGACTTTCCCCAGGAAGGAGGGCTTTTATTTTTGTCTAGACACTGGAGCCATTTTCCTGGTCCATTTTGCCCTTTTGGGTCCAGGCTGGGTCCAGGCTCTAAAACTTAATGCAAAAAGGAAGGCTAAGGAAGGCTTTTAAATCTGGTTACGCTCAGGGGGCTTTTTCTTGGTCCTTTTGGCCCTTTTGGGTTTGGGTTGGTGACTTACCCCAGGAAGGAGGGATTTTATTCAGGCAAGACTCTGGTGGCTTTTGGTGACAGGCAGTTGAAAAGACTTATTCCAAAAACAAGGTTTTTGATTCTGACTAGATTCTGGGCGCTCTGGCCTGGTCTGTTTGGCCTTTTTTGGGCCAGGTTGGTTCAAAGACTTTGCCAGGAAAGGAGGTCTTTGATTCAGGGTAGACTCTGTGGGCATTTGGCTTGCCCTTTTTGCCCTTTTGGGGACAGGTTTGTAGAAAGACTTACCCCAGAAATGATGACTTTGATTCAGGCTAGACTCTGGGTGCTCATGCCAGGTCCATTTGGCCCTTTGGAGGCCAGTTTGAGTCCAAGACTAAGCCAGGAAAGGAGGGCTTTGATTCAGGCTAGACTTTGTGGGTTCTGACCTTGTCCTTTTGGCTCTTTTGTGGCCAGGTTTGTGCAGAGATAGAACACAGAAAGGAGGGCTTTGTTTCAGGCTATAATCTAAGGGCTTTTGCCTTGTGTGTGCGGCCCTTTTGGTGCTAGGTTCATTTCAAGACTTGGCCAGGAAAGGAGGGCTTTCATTCAGCCTAGACTCTTGAGTGATTTTTCTGGTCCTTTGGCCCTTTGGGGTCCAGCTTGGTGGCAAAACCTAGCTTTTGTTTCAAGCTAGACTCGTGGGGCTCTGGCCTGGTCCTTTTGGCCCTTTTCGGCTCAGGTATGTGCTGAGAAAGGAGGGTTTTGATTCAGACTAGACTCAGGGCGCTCTGCCCTGGTCTGTTTGGCCTTTTTCGGGCTAGGTTGGTTCAAAGATTTAATCAGGAAAGTAGGGCTTTGATTCAGGGTAGACTCTGTGGGCATTTGGCTTGTTTTTTTTGCCCTTTTGGTGACAGGCTGGTGAAAAGACTTATGGCAGAAATAAGGGTTTGATTCAGACTAGACTTTGGGCGCTCTGGCCTGGTCTGTTTGGTCTTTTTCGGGCCAGGTTGGTTCAAAGACTTAGCCAGGAAAGCAGGGGTTTGATTCAGGCAAGACTCAGGAGTGATTTTCCAAGTCTTTTTGGGACTATTTGGGCCAGGCTGGTGCCAAGTCTTATCCCAGAAAGAAGGGGATTCATTCAGGCTTGATTATGGAGCCATTTCCCTGGTCCTTTTGGCCCTTTTGGTGACAGGCTGGTGAAAAGACCTATGCCAGAAACAATGTTTTTGATTCGGACAAGACTCTGGGCGCTCTGGCCTGGTCTGTTTGTTCTTTTTCGGGCCAGGTAGTTCAAATACTTAGCCAGGAAAGGAGGTCTTTGATTCAGGGTGGACTTTTTGGATATTTGGCTGGTCCTTTTTGCCCTTTTGGGGACAGGTAAGTGACCTCAGAAAGTATGACTTTGATTCAGGCTAGATTCTGGGTGCTCTTGCCAGGTCCGTTTGGCCCTTTGGAGGCAAGGTTGAGTCCAAGACTCAGGAGTGATTTTCCTGGTCCTTTCGGGACTTTTTGGGCCAGGCTGGTGCCAAGACTTAGCCAAGAAAGGAGTTTTTTATTCAGGTTACACTCTGGGGGCTCTGTTGTTGTTCTTTTTTCCCTTTTGGGGCCAGGCTAGTCCCAAGTCTTAACCCAGAAAGGAGAGCTTTGACGCAGGTTAAACTCTGGGGGCTTTTGCTTTGTCCTTTAGGCCCTTTTATTGCCAGTGTTGTGACCAATATTAGCCAGGTAAAGTAGATTTTTTTATTCATGCTAGACTCTGGGGGTTCTGTGCTGGTTCTTTTCGCCCTCTTGGGGCCTTCCTGGGGGAAGGAGGGCTTTGATTCAGGGTATACTCTGTGGACATTTGGCCGGTTCTTTTTGCCCTTTTGGGGACAAGTTGGTGAAAAAACTTACCCCGGAAAGGATGACTTTTATTCAGGCTGGTTGCTCTTGCCAGGTCCGTTTGGCCCTTTGGAAGCCAGGTTACATCCAAGACTTAGCCAGGAAAGGAGGGTGTTGATTCAGGCTAGACTCTGGGGTCTCTTGACTCAACCTTTTTGCCCATTTTGGCGCCAAGCTAGTACCAAATCTTCACCCAAGAAGGAGACCTTTTACGCAGGTTAGACTCCGGGGGCTTTTTCCTGGTCCTTTTGGCTCTTTCGGGGCCAGTGTTGTGCCCATTCCTAGCAATGCAAAGTAGAACTTTGATTCACTCTGGATTCTGGGGGCTCTGAGCTTGTCCAGTTGGCCCTTTTGGGGCCAGGTTGGTGCCAAAACGTAATCCTTCAAGGAGGTCTTATATTAACGCTAGGTTCTGGGGGCTTTGGCCTGGTCTGTTTGTCTCTTTTGGGGCCAGAGTTTTTTCAAAATTTGGCCAGGAAGGGAGGGTTTTAATTCTGGTTGGTCTCTTCGGGCTTTTGGCTGGTCCTTTTGGCCCTTTTGGGGCCAGACTTGTGACCAAAGTTAGCCCAGAAAGGATCATTTTGATTCAGTCTAGACTCTGGGAGCTCTGGTCTGGTCCTAGGTAAGTAGGACTTGTTTTTCTACACAATAGGTCTCTTAAAGTTTCAGTCTATCATTTTTAGTTCTAGCTGCTTTCAATACTTTTACCTTAGGATCAGCTCCTTCAGCTCATGAAACGTTTGATTGTGAGTTCTGAAAAAAACTACAAGAGATATATGAACCAAATTTGCTGAGCAAGTAGGACTTGTCATTCTACACAATATCTCTTCTAAAGTTTGAGTCTATCATGTTGCGTTTTTGAGTAATAGCTGTTTTGTTTTCAATGGTTTTACAGCTGGATCAGCTCTTACAGCTCATGAAACGTTGATTGTGAGTTCTGAAAAAACTACAATAAAATTTGCTGAGCAAGTAGATGTTTTCACTGTACACAATATATCGTTTAAAGTTTAGGACTATCACATTGCATTTTTAAGTTATAGTGGTTTTCTTGTTGTTATTGCCTTAAATGCATTTTCAGCCCTTGAACAGTTATTTGTAAGTTCTGAAAAAAACAAATAGATATATAGTAACCAATTTTGCTGAGCAAGTAGGGCTTGTCATTCCACACAATATGTCTTTTAAAGTTTGAGTCTATCATGTTGCGTTTTTGAGTTATAGCTGTTTTCAAAGGTTTTACTGCAGGATCAGCTCTTACAGCTCATGAAACAAGTACAGGAGGGCTTCTATTCAGGCTAAACTCTGGGCAATCTGGCCTAGTCCTTTTTGCCCTTTTAGGACCAGGTTTGTGTTTAGTCCAGAAAGGAGGGCTTTGTTACAGGCATGATTCTTCCTGGGCAATGTCTCCTTTGGCCCTTTTGGGGCCAGGCTTGTGACCAAAGTTAGCCCGGAAAGGATCATTTTAATTTAGGCCTGACTCTGGGAGCTCTGGCCTGGTCCTTTTGGCCCTTTTGAGCCCAGGCTTGTTTCAAGACAGGTTTGCCAGAAAAGGAGGATTTGATTCCGGCTAGACTTGGCCTTTTGGGGCCAAGCTTGTGACCAAAGTAAGCCCGGAAAGGATCATTCTAATTCAGGCTAGACTCTGGGATCTCTAGCCTGGTCCTTTTGGTCCTTTTGGTGGGGGAAAGGTGCCAAAACTCACCCCAGAAAGGAGGTCTTTTTTTCAGAATAGACTCTGGGGTGAACTGGCCTGGTCCTTTTGGCCATTTTGGTGACAAGCTTGTGAAAAGACCACAGAAAGGAGGGCTTTGTTTCAGGCTAGACTCTGTGGGCTCTGGCCTGGTAATTTTGGCCCTTTTAGAACAGGCTTGTTCCAGATATAACCCAGAAAGGAGGGCTTTGATTCAGGCTAGACTCAGGGGGCTTTGGCATAGTCCTTTTGTCCTTTTTTGGGAGAGGCTTTTGCCCAGTTTTGGCCCAGAAAGAATGGTTTTGATTTTGATGGCTCCGGCCTTGCCCTTTTGGCACTTTTAGGGCCAGGTTGGTGCTGACACTTTTCCCAGAAAGGAGGGCTTTGTTTCAAGCTAGACTCTGGGGGCTCTGGCCTGATCCTTTTGGCCTTTTTGGGGCCAGGTTTGTTCCAGACATAGCCCGAAAAGGAGGGCTTTCATAAAGGCTAGACTCTGGGGACATTTCCATGTTCCTTTCGGAGCCAAGTTTGTGGCACCACTTAGCCAAGAGGGGAGGGATTTGATTCAGGTTACACTCTGGGACCACTCTCCCTGTCCTTTTGGCCCTTTTGGGGACAGGCTGGTGCCAAGACTTACCCCGAAAAGGAGGGCTTTGTTTCAGGCTAGCTTCTGGGGTCTCTGGTCTTGTCAGGTTTGCCCTTTCGGGGGCAGGTTGGTTAGAAGTCTTGGCAAGGAAAGGAGCACTTTGATTCAGGGTAGTCTCTTGGGGCTCTGGCTGGTCCTTTTTGCCCTTTTTATGACCAGGTTTGTGACTCTGGTTAATCTGGCCTAGTCCTTTTGGCCCTTTTAGGGCTAGGTTCATGCCCAGATTCAGCCCAGGAAGGAGGGTTTTGATTCAGGCTAGACTGGATGGTTTTGGCCTGGTCCTTTTTGACATTTGGGACCAGGCTTGTGACTCTGGTCATTCTGGCCTAGTCCTTTTGGACCATTTAGGGCTAGGTTTGTGCCCGAGCTTAGCCCAGAAAGGAGGGCTTTGTTTAAGACTAGACTCTGGGGGTTTTGGCCTGGTCCTTTTGTCCCTTTTCGGGACAAGCTTGTGCCCAGTCTTACCCCAGAAAGGAGGGCTTTGTTTCAGGCTAGCCTCTGGGGGCTCTGGCCAGTTCTTTTTGTCCCTTTCTGGGACAGGCGTGTGCCCAGTCTTTGGACATGTTATGGCCTGGCTGGTGCTAAGACTTACCCGAGAAAGGATGGCTTTGATTCAGTCTAGACTCTTGGGGCTCTGGCCTACTCTTTTGGCGACAGGCTGGTTCCAAGACCTACCCCAGAAAGGAGGACTTTGTTTCAGGCTAGACTCTGGGGGCTCTGGCCTGGTCAGCTTGGCCTATCATGCTTAGGTTGGTTTCACGACATGGCCAGAAAAGAAGGGCTTTAATTCAGGCTAGTCTCTTGGGGCTTTTGGTCGGTCCTTTTGGCCCTTTTGGGGCCAGGTTAGTGCTAAGACTTACCTTAAGAAGGAGGGCTTTTTTTTTTCAGGCTAAACTCTGGGGGCACTCACCTGGTCCATTAGGCCCTTTTGGTGAAAGGCTGGGGGAAAAGGCTTACCCCAGAATGGAGGGTATTTTTCAGGCTAGACTCTGGGGGCTCTGAACTGGTCAGGTTAGCCCTTTTGGGGCCAGGTTGGTTTCAAGACTTGGCCAGGAAAGGAGGGTTTTAATTCAGGTTGGTCTCTTCTGGCTTTTGGCTGGTCCTTTTGGGACTTTGTTGGCCAAGCTGGTGCAAAGACTTAGCCAAAAAAGAAGAACTTTGTATCAGGCTAGATTCCGGGTGTAATCGCCTGTTCTTTTTTGGCCTTTTGGTGACAGGCTGGAGCATAAACTTACCCCTGAAATGAGGGCTTTGTTTCAGGATAGACTCTGGGGCTTTTGCCTGGTCCTTTTGGCCCTTTTGGGACCAGGCTTTTGACCAATCTTAGCCCAGAAAGGAGGGCTTCGATACAAGCTAGACTCTAGGGGATTTTTCCCGGTCCTTTTGGGCTTTTTGGTGCCAAGCTTGTGACCAATCTTGGACCATAACTGAGAATTTTGATTAAGGCAGGGCTCTGGCCTGGTCCTTTTGGTCCTTTTGTGGCCAGGTTCGTACTTTGATTCTATTTGGTGACAAACTTTTAAAAAGACTTACCACAGAAAGGAGGGCTTTGTTTCAGGCTCAACACTGGGGTGTCTGGAATGGTCCCTTTTGTCCTTTTGGGGCCAGAAGGGTTTTGTTTCAGGCTACACAATGGGGGCTCTGGCCTGGTCCTTTCAGCCCTTTTGGGACCAGGTTGGTGCCAAGACTTATCCCTGGAAGGAGGACTTATATTCAGGCTAGGCTTTGGGGGTTCTGGCCAGGTCCGTTTGGCCTTTTTTGGGGCAGGTTGGTTTCAAGACTTAGCCAGGAAAGGACGTATTTTTTATTTTTTTTTATCAGGCCAGACTCTTGACCCATTTCCATGGTCCTTTTTTCCCTTTTGGGAACTGTCTGGTGTTAAGACTAAGCCCAGAAAGATGGCTTTGTTTCGGGCTGGACTCTGGATGAACCGGCCTGGTCCATCCAGAGTAGACTTTGTGGGCATTTGGCTGGTCCATTTTGCCCTTTTGGGTTTAGGTTGGTGCTATGACTTACCCCAGTGCCAAGATTTACCACAGGAAGGAAAGCTTTGATTCAGGCTAGTCTTCAGGCTCACTGCCAAGGTCCGTTGGGCCCTTTAGGTGCCAGGTTGGTTTCAAGACTTTGCCAGGAAAGGAGGGCTTTGATACAGGTTAGTTTCTTGGGGATTTTGGCTGGTCCTTTTGGTGGCAGGCTTGTGGCCAATGTCAGCCCACAAAGGAGAATTTTTATTCAAGATGGACTCAGAGGGCTCTGGCCTGGTCCGTTTGGCCCTTTTGGGGCCAGTTTGGATCTAAAACTTGGCCCAGAATGGAGGGCTTTGATTAAGGATAGAAACAGGAGGCTCTGGCCCGGTCCGTTTGGCCCTTGTTGGGACAGGTTGGTTTCAATATTTAGCCAGGAAAGGACCTTTTTTAATCAGGCTAGACTCCGGAGCAATTTCTCTGGTCATTTTGGCCATTTTGGGGACCGGCTGGTGCCAAGACTACCCCTGAAAGGAGGGCTTTGATACAGGCTAAACTCTGGGGCCATTTCTTTTATCGTTTGGCATTTTTGGTGCCAGGTTTGTGTTGAGACTTAGTCCAGAAAGGAGGGCTTTGATTTAGGTTACACTCTGGGAGCACTGGCAAGGTCAGGTTGGCCCTTTCGGGGAGAAGTTGGTTGCTAGACTTGGGAATAAAGGAACACTTTGATTCAGGCCAGTCTCTTGGGGCTTTTGGCATGTCCTTTTGGGTATTTTCGCGCCAAGTTTGTGACTAATGTTTGCCTACAAAGGAGAATTTTGATTCAGGATGGACTCAGGGGAATTTGGCATTTTGGGGCCAGGTTAGTGCTATGACTTACCCCAGGGAGGAGGGCTTTGATTCAGGCTAGACTCTAGGCGCACTGGCATACTCCGTTTGGCCTTTTTGGGGCCAGGTTGGTTTCAAGACTTGAGGATTTGATTAAAGCTAGACACTGGAGCCATTTCCGTGGTCTTTCTGGCCCTTTTGGGGACTGGCTGGTGCCAAGACCTAGTCCAGATGGGAGGGCTTTTATTCAGGCTAGACTAAGGGGGCCTGGTCGGGTTGGCACTGTTTTGGGCCAAGTTGGTTTCAAGACTTGGCCAGGAAAGGAAGGCTTTGTTTCAACCTAGTCTCTTGGGGCTTTTGGCTGGTCCTTTTGGATCTTTTGGGGTCACCAGGCTTGTGACCAATGTTAGCCCAAAAAGAATAATTTTGATTTAGGATAGACTCAGTGCGCTCTGGTCTGGTCCTTTTAGCCCTTTTAGGGCAAGGCTTGTGCCGATTCTTTTCCCAGAAATTAGGATTTTTATTAGAGCTAGACTGAGGGCTCCGGCCTGGTCGGGTTGGCCCTATCGGGCTCAGGTTGGTTTCATGACTTGGCCAGGAAAGGAGGGCTTTAATTCAGGCTAGTTTCTTTGGGCTTTTGGTTGGTCCTTTTGGTTCTTTTGAGGCCAGGCTGGTGCTGAGACTTTTCCCAGAAAGGAGGGCTTTTTTCCAGGCTAGACACTGGGGGCTCTGGCCTGATCCTTTCGGTCTTTTTGGGGCCAGTTTGGATCTAAAACTTAGCCTGGAAAGGAGGGCTTTTATACAGGCTAGACTCTGGGGGCTTTGGCCTGGCCAGGTTGGGACTTTCGGGGCCAAGTTGGTTTCAAGACTTGGCCAGGAAAGGAGGGCTTTTATTCAGGATAGACTCAGTAGGCTCTGGTCTGGTCCTTTTGCACCTTTTGGGGCAAGGCTTGTGCCGATTATTTTCCCAGAAAGGAGAATTTTGGTTCAAGCTAGACTCTGAAGGCTCCGGCCTGGGTCATTTGGCTGTTTTGGGGGCATGTTGGTGCCAAAATTTACCCCAGAAAGGAGGGCTTTAATTCAGATTAGTCTCTTGGGGCTTTTGGCTTGTCCTTTTGGCCCTTTTGGGGCAAGGCTGGTTCCAGACATAGCGCAGAAAGGAGGGCTTTGATTCAGCCGAGACTCTGAGGGCTTTTGCCATTTTGGTGAAAGGCTGGGGGAATAGACTAAACCCAGAAAGGAGGGGTTTTTTAAGCCTAAACTCTGGGGTTCTAGCCTGGTCGGGATGGCCTTTCGGGGCCCTTTTGGTTTCATGTCTTGGCCAGGAAAGTGGAACTTTAATTCATATTAGTGTCTTGGGGCTTTTGGCTGGTCCTTTTGATCCTTTTGGGACAGGTTGGTGCAAAAACTTTTCCCAGAAAGGAGGGATTTGTTTCAGGCTAGACTCTGGAGAATCCGCCCTGGTCCGTTTGGCCTTTTGAGGACAGGCTTGTGACTAAAGTTAGGCCTGAGAGGATCATTTTGAGTCAGGCTAGACTCTGGGAGCTCTGGCCTTGACCTTTTGGCCCTTTTGGGGGTTCGGGTATGTGCCCGGTCTTGGCTGGGAAAGGAGGGTTTTGATTCAGACTAGACTCTGGGCACTCTGGCCTGGTCTGTTTTGCTTTTTTCTGGCCAGGTTTGTTCAAAGACTTTGCCAGGAAAGGAGAGCTTTTATTCAGAGTAGACTTTGTGGGCATTTGGCTGGTCCATTTTGCCCTTTTGGGTTTAGGTTGGTGCTAAGACTTACCCCAGGAAGGAGGGCTTCTTTTCAGGCAAGACTCTAGGGACTCTGGCCTTGTCATTTTTGCCCTTTTGGGGCCAGTGCTTTCACCAATAATATTCAAGTAAAGGAGAAATTTGATTCAGGCTAGACTTATGGGGCTCTGGGCTGGTTCTTTTTGCCCTCTTGGGTCCAAGTTAGTGCAAAGACTTTCACCAGGAAGGAGGGCTTTTATTCAGGCTAGACTCTAGGGGCTTTTGGTGACAGGCTGGTACAAAGACTTATGCCAAAAACAAGGTTTTTGATTCAGACGAGACTATGGGTTCTCTTGCCAGGTCCGTTTGGCCCTTTGGAGGCCAGGTTGAGTCCAAGACTTTGCCAGGAAAGGAAGTTTTTGATTCCGGCTGGACTCAGCAGTGATTTTCCTCGTCCTTTTTGGACATTTTTGGCTAGGCAAGTGCCGTGACTTTGCGAAGAAAGGAGGGTTTTGATTCAGGCTACACTCTGGGGGTCTTGCCTTGTCCTTTTTGCCCTTTTGGGGCCAGGCTAGGACCAAGTCCTAACCCAAAAAAGAGAGCTTTGACGCAGGTTAAACTCTGGGGGCTTTTGCCTGGTCCTTTAGACCTTTTTAGGGCCAGAGTTTTGACCAATCTTAGTAAAGATTAAAATAGAATTTTTATCCAGGCTAGACTCGGTTCTGTGCAGGTCCGTTTGGATCTTTTAGGGCCAGGATACTGCCAAGACTTAACCAAGAAAGGAGGGTTTTGATTCTGGGTAGACTCTGGGGGACTTTGCCCTGTCATTTTGGCCCTTTTGGGGCCAGTGTTGTCACCAATCTTATTCAAGTAAAAGAGAAATTTGATTCAGGCTAGACTCATGGGGCTCTGGGCTGGTTATTTTCACCCTCTTGGGGCCACGTTTGTGCAAAGACTTTCCCCAGGAAGGAGGGATTTTATTCAGTCTAGACACTGGAACCTTTTTTCTGGTCCGTTTTGCCATTTTGGGGCCAAGCTGGGTCTAAAACTTAATCCACAAAGGAAGAACTTTTAAATCTGGTTACACTCCGTGGGCTTTTTCTTGGTCCTTTTTGCCCTTTTGGGTTTAGGTCGGTGCTATACCTTACCCCAGGCAGGAGGAATTTTATTCAGGCAAGACTCTGGGGTTTTGGTGACAGGCTGGTAAAAAGACTTATGCCAAAAGCAAGGATTTTGATTCGGACGAGACTCCGGGCTCTCTGGCTTTGTCAGTTTGGCCCTTTTCGGGCCATGTTAGTGCCAAGACTAACCCCCAGGAAGGAGAGCTTTGATTCAGTTTAGACTCTGGAGTGATGTTCTTAGTCCTTTTGGGACTTTTTCGGCCAGTGTGTTGCCAAGACTTAGCCAGGAAAGGAGGGTTTTGATTCAGTCCAGACTTTTTGGGCATTTGGCTGGTCCATTTGGCCCTTTCGGTGCCACGTTCATTTCAAGACTTGGCCAGAAAAAGGTTAGTCTTGGCACAAGCCCAAAATGTCCCAAAATGACCAGGAAAGTCACTCCTGAATCTAGCCTGAATCAAAGCCCTCCTTTTCTGGCTAAGTCTTGGACTCAACTGGCCTCCAAAGGGTCAAATGGACCTGGTAAGAGCACCCAGTGTCTAGCCTGAATCAGTCCTCCTTTCTGGGGTAAGTTGATTTTACTAACCTGTCCCCAAAAGGGCAAAAAGGACCAGCCAAATGCCCACAGAGTATACCCCAATTCAAACCCCTCCTTTCCTGGCTAAGTCTTTGAACCAACCTGGCCCGCAAAAAGGCCAAACAGACCAGAGCCAGGCAGAGTCAAGTCTGAATCAAAACCCTTGTTTCTGGCATAAGGGCCAATTGGACCTGGGAAATTGCCCAAGGTTATAGCCTGAATTAATCCCCTTCTTTCTGGGATAAGACTTGGCACCAGCTGTGCTCAAATAGGGCCAAAATGATAAGGCCAGAGCCCCTAAACTCTTGCCTGAATAAAAGCCCTCCTTTGCACCAACCTAAACCCACAAGGGCCAAAAGGACCGAGAAAAACCCCCCTGAGTGTAACCAGATTTAAAATCCCTCCTTTTTGGATTGAATCTTAGACCCAGCCTGGACCCAGCATGTCCAAAAAAAGGACCAAAAGGATCATGGAAATTGCTCTAGATACTGGCCTTATTTAAAAACATTTTTAAACCAACCTGGCCCCAAAAGGGCCAAAAGGACGATGCAAAGTCCCTCAGAGTGTAGCCTGAATCAAAAACCCTCCTTTCTTGGCTAAGTCTTGGCCCTAACCTGGCCCTAAAAGAGCCAAACGGACCTGTACAGAACCGCGTCTACCGAGAGTATAGCCTGAATCAAAGCAGTCCTTTAGGGGCAAAGTCTTTGCACCTGCCAGGCCCCTAAAGTCCAAAAAGAATCAGGGAAATAGCTCCAGAACCTAGCCTGAATCTGGTTTTTGAACCAACCTGGCCCACAAAGGGAAAAACGGACCATGCCAGAGCCCCCTGAGTCTAGCCTGAATCAAAGCCCTCCTTTCTTGGCTACGTCTTTGCACCAACCTGGCCCGAAAAAGGCTAGACAGACCAGGCCAAAACACCCAGAGTCTGGCTTGCATCAAAACCCTCCTTTCTTGGTCAAGATTGGGTGCCAGCCTTGCCCCAAAACTGTAAAAATGACCTTGCCAGAGCCCCCAGAACATAGCCTGACCCAAAGCCCTGATTCCTGGGCTAGGGTTTTTGAACCAACCTGCCCCAAAAGGGAAAAACGGACCAAGCCAGAGCCCCCTGAGTGGACTCTGAATCATTGCCCTCCTTCCTGGGGTAATATTTGGCACCAGCCTGTCCCCAAAGGGGCCAAAAGGACCAGGCCAAAAGCCCCCAGAGTCTAGTCTGAAACAAAGCCCTCCTTTCTAGGGTAAGTCTTGGCATCTGCCTATCTGCAAAATGACCAAAAGGAACAGGGAAATGGCCCCAGAGTCTAACCTGAATCAAAGCTTTCCTTTCTGGGTTAAGACTTGGCACCAACTTGAGCCTAAAAGGGCCAAACAGACCAGTCCAGAGCCCCCAGACTCTAGTTTGAAAAAAAGCCCACCATCTTGGGATAAGTTTTGGCACTAACCTGACCCTAAAAGCACCAAAGGGACCAGGCTTGAGCCCCCAGAGGTTATCCTGAATCAATTCTCCTTTGTGGGCTTACATTGGTCACAAACCTGGCCCCAAAATATCAAAATGGCACAACCAAAAGCCCAGAGAGATTAGCCTGAATCAAAGCCTTTTCCTTCTCATGGCCAAACCTGGCCCCAAAAGCGCCAAACTGACCGGGCTTAGAGTATAGCCTGAAAATAAGCCCTCCTTTTTTGGTGTAAGTCATGTCACCAGCAGGTCTCCAAAAGGGGCAAGAGCCTCCAGAGTCTGGACTGAATCAAAGCCTCCTTTCTGGGCTAAGTTTTTGCACCAGCAAATCCCCAAAAGTCCCAAAAGGCATGAGCAAAATACCTCTAAGTCTAGCCCAAAACCCTCTTTTCCAGGGTAAGTTTTGGCACTAACCTGTCCCCAAAAAAAACTGTGAAATGGCCCTAGCGTCTAGCCTGAATAAAAGGCGTCCTTTCCTGGATAAAATCTTTGACCCAACATGGCCCCAAAAGGGCCAAACAGACCAGGCAAGAGCCCAAATGTCTATCTAGAATTAAAACCGTCCTTCCTGGGGTAAGTTATTTCACCAACCTGTGCCCAAAAGGGCCAAAACGACACGCCAAATGCCCATAGAGTCTAGTCTGAATCAAAACCCTCCTTTCGAGGGTAAGTCTTGTCACCAGCCTGGCCCTACAAGGTCCACAATGAACATGCAAGTGCCCCCAGAGTCTAGCCTGAATCAAAGCCTTCGTTTCTTGGCCAAGATTGGGCGCCAGCCTAGCCCAAAATGGGCAAAAATTACCTTGCATGAGCCCCCAGAGCTCAGCCTGACCCAAAGCCCTCCTTCCTGGGCTAAGTTTTTGAACCAACCTGGCCCCAAAAAGGGAAAAAAACGGACCAAGCCAGAGCCCCCTGAGTGGATTCTTGATCAGTGCCCTCTTTCCTGGGGTAATACTTGGCACCAACCTGGCCCCAAAAGGGCAAAATGTACTATGCCAGAGCCCCCAGAGTCTTAACTAAATCAAAAGCACTCCTTCCTGGGGTAAGTTTTTGCACCAACCTGTCCTCAAAGGGGCCAAAAGGACCAGCCAAATTCCCAAAGAGTCTAGCCTGAATCAAAACCCTCCTTTGTGAGGTAAGTGTTGGCACCAGCCTGTGCCCAAAGGGGGCCAAAAGGACCAGGCCAAAAGCCCCCAGAGTCTAGCCTGAAACAAAGCCCTCCTTTCTGTGGTAAGTTTTGGCATCAGCCTGTCTGCAAAATGGCTAAAAAGAAGAAACAAAGCCCTCCATTTTGGGCTATTCTAGGGCACAAAGCTAGCTCAAAAAGGGCCAAAAGGACTAGGCCAGATTCTCAAGAGTTTAGCCTAAACAAAAACACACCTTTCAGGGCTAAGATTGGTAACAAACCTGGCCCAAAAAGGCCAAACGGATTAGGCCAAAGGCCCCAGAGTTTAGCCTGTGTCAAAGCTCTCCCTTTTTGGGTTAAAACTTGGCACCAGCCAGGCCCTATAAGGCCCAAAAAGATGGCCAGAGCTCCCAGAGTCTTGCCTGGATCAAAATCCTCCTTTCCTGAGGTAAGTCTTGGCACTAACCTTGCCAAAATAGTCCCAAAGGGACCAGGAAAATTACTCCCGAGTCAAGCCTGAATCTAAGGCTTCCTTTCTGGGGTAAGTCTTGGCACCACCTCAAAAGGACAAAACGGACCAGGCAAGACCCCACGGAGTCTTGCGTGAATCAAACCCTCCTTTTCTGGCTAAGTATTTGAACGAACCTTGCCTTGTTTCCAAAATGGCTAAAATGAATAATAAAATTGCTCCACAGTCTTGCATGGAATCAAAGTCCGCCTTTCTGGCTAAGTCTTAGCACCTGCCAAGCCCCAAAAGGTTTCTTTTTACACCTTTTGGGACAAGCACCCAGAGTATAGCCTGAATCAAAGGAGTCCTTTCTGGGTAAGGTCTTTGCACCCGCCAGGCCCCAAAAGTCCAAGAAGACTCAGGGAATTTTCTCCTGAGTCTAGCCTGAATCGAAGTCCTTCTTTCTTGGCAAAGACCGGGCACCAGGCAGTCCTCAAAAAGGGCCAGTCCCCGCGGAGTCTATTCTGAATAAAATCCCTCTTTCCTGTTCTAAATCTTGCCACTAACCTGGACCCAAAAGGGCCAAAGGACCAGAGAAATAACTCCAGAGTCAAGCCTGAATCAAAGACCTCATTTCCTGGCCAAGTCTCGAAACCAACCTGGCCACAAAAGAGCTAAAACACACCAGGCAAGAGTCTAGCCTGAAAAAAAGCCCTCCTTTTGGGAAAAGTCTTTACACTAGTATGTCCCAAAAAAGGGCATAAAGGACCAGGCCAGTAACGCCAGAGTCTTACAAATGACTGTTAGAGGTCTGAAAATGCATATAAGGCAAAAAAAAAATTAAAAAAAATTATATCTTAAAAACACTATTTGATAGACCTCAACTTTAAACTATATATTGTGTACATTGAAAACATCTACTTGTTCAGTAAATTTGGTTCATATGGATCCTGTAGTTTTATAAGAACCCACAATCAACGTTTCATGAGTTGTAAAGAGCTGATACTGCTGTAAAACCATTGAAAATAGCTATAACTCAAAAACGCAACATGATACACTCAAACTTTAAAAGACATATTGTGTAGAATGACATGTCCTACTTACTCTGGAAATATGGGTTAGATGTCTCGTGTACTTTTTTCAGAACTCACAAATAACTGCTGATGGGCTGAAAATTAATTCACGCCAATAAAAACAAATAAACAACTATAACTTAAAAACACAATATGATACACCTAAACTTTGAATTATATATAGAGTACATTGACAAACATCTACTTGCTCAGCAGATTTGGTTCATATATCTCTTGTAGTTTTGTTCAGAACTCACAATCAACGTTTCATGAGCTGTAAGAGCTGATCCTGCAGTAAAACAGCCCTACCTCAAAAATGCAACATGATACATTCAAACTTTAAATGACTTATGGTTTAGAAGGACAAGTCCTACTGGCTCTGCACATATGGTTTAGATATATCCTGTACTTTTTTAAGAACTCACAAATAACTGTTGAAGGGCTGATAATGCATATAAGGCAATAAAAACAAACAAACAATAACTTAAAAACACAATATGATAGACCTAAACTTTGAATTATATAATGAGAACATTGACAACATCTACTTGCTCAGCAGATTTAGTCCATATATCTCTTCTAGTTTTGTTCAGAAATCACAATCAATATTTCATGAGCTGTAATACTTCAAAAACGCAAGACATCTAAACAGTATTTGCAGAGTCAGTAGGACTTGTCTTTCTACACAATATGTATTTGAAAGTTTGAGTCTATCATGTTGCGTTTTTGAGTGATAGCTGTTTTAAATGGTTTTACAGCAGGATCATCTCTTACAGCCCCACGAGTCTAGCTTGAAATAAAAGCTAGGTCTTGCCACCAAGCTGGACCCCAAAGGGCCAAAGGACCAGAAAAATAACTCTAAAGTCGAGCCTGAATGAAAGCCCTACTTTCCTGGCTAAGTCTTTGACTCAACCTGGCCTCCAAAGGGCCAAACTGACCTGGCAAGTGCACCCAGAGTCTAAACTGAATCAAAGTCATCCTTTCTGGGGTAAGTTTTTTCACTAACCTGTCCCCAAGAGGGTAAAAAGAACCAGCACAGAACCCCCAGAGTGTAGCCTGAATAAAAATTATACTTTACATGGCTATGATTGGTCAAAACACTGGTCCTAAAAGGGCCTTAAGGACAAGGCAAAAGCCCTCAGAGTTTAACCTGCATCAAAGCTCTCCTTTCTGGGTTAAGACTTCGTATTAGCATGGCCCAAAAGGGTAAAATGACGTGGCCAGAGCCCCCAGATTGTAGCCTTATTAAAAGCCCTCCTTTCCAGTCCAAGTCTTTGAACCAATCTGGCCCGAAAAAGGCCAAACAGACCAGGGCAGAGCGCCCAGAGTATTAAACTATCCTTTCTCACCCAAGACCCATAAAGCTGGACCCCAAAGGGCCAAAGGACCAGAAAAATCACTCTAGAGTCTAGCCTGAATGAAAGCCCTACTTTCCTGGCTAAGTTTTGGACTCAACCTGGCCTCCAAAGGGCAAAAAGGACCAGCCAAATGCCAACAGAGTCTACCCTGAATCAAAGCCCTCCTTTCTGAACCAACCTGGCAAAAAAAGGCCATACAGACCTGGCCAGAACGCCCAGAGACTAGTCTGAATGAAAACACTTGTTTCTGGCATAAGTCTTTTTTCCCAGCCTGCCCCCCAAAGTGCCAAAAGGACCAGGGAAATGCACCCAAAATCAAGTCTGAATTAACCCCCTTCTTTTTGGGATAAGACTTGGCACCAGCCGGCTACAATGACAAATGACAAGGCCAGAGCCCATAGAGTTTTTCCTGAATAAAAGCCCTCTCTCCTGGGGTAAGTCTTAGTACCAACCTAAACCAAAAAGGGCCAAAAGGACTAGGTCAGAGCACTAACTTCTAACTAAAGTCTTTGCACTAACTTGGCCCCAAGAGGGCAAAAAGAACCAGCCCAGAGCCCCATGAGTCTAGCCTGAATCAAATTTCTCCTTTACTTAAAAAAGATTGGTGAAAACACTGGTCCCAAAAGGGCCAAAAGGACGAGGCAAAGTCCCCCAGAGTCTACCTTGGATCAAAACCCTCCTTTCTTGGCTAAGTCTTTTCACTAACCTGGCCCTAAAAGGACCAAAAAAAAGGCCCCAGAGTCAAAGTTGAAACAAAGCCCTCCTTTCTGGGGTAAGTCTTGGCACCAGCAAGTCCCAAAAAAGGACCAAAAGGACCGTGGAAATTGCTCCAGAGACTGGCCTTATTAAAAAGCCCTCCTTTCCTGGCTAAGTCTTTGAACCAACCTTACCTGAAAACGGCCAAACATAGCGGACCAGAGCGCCCAGAGTCTAGTCCATCATAGAACCCCAAGAGTCTAGCCTGAATAAAAATTCTACTTTACATGGCTAAGATTGGTCACAACACTAGCCCTAAAAGGATCTAAATGACAACACATGACATGTGTTTTATATTGCATTTTTAACTTACGGTTGTTTTCTTTTTTTTATCGCCTTATATTTCAGACCTGAATTCTAAAAAAAGTAAACGAGGTATCTAAACCATATCTGCAGAATAAGTAGAACTGGTCATTCCACACAAAATTTCTTTAAACTTTGACTCTATCAAGACTTACCCCAGGAAGAAGGGTTTTAATTTGGGTTAGACTCTGAGAGCACTGGCCTGGTCCTTTGTTCCCTTTTGGTCATTTTAGCGAAAGGCTGGTTAAAAGACTCAAAGGAATGAGGATTCAAGCGAGACTCTGTGGGAAAACCATAAAAATGGGTGAACAGTGCTGTGTGCTTTGGGATTCCTGTGCCTTAGTAAAATGCCTCCTGTATGTTCACTCTTAATAAAGCTCAAGAAACTTAATACTGTCTGGAGAACGTCTTTTAAGTAGCATAAAAGTCGACACTTATGAGCTTCTCTAAGTTTTGCTCGGCAGGATAGTTTTGAGATTGGACAGAAATTATTCAAATCATTTTTCTGGCCTCCTTTGTGCAAATGGGAGAACAAAAGCAGTTTCCCATAGTAATGGGATACTTTCAGCTTGAATTGTGAGTTAAACAATTTACTATTAGCGGGGCTGTTAACAAAAGTAACCTAGGTTTGAGGGTGTCAGCTCCAGTGGACTTTTTTGGAACTATAGAGAGCAACATATTTAATACTTCATACTGTGTAAAGGACTTAAGGGTAAATACTTGATCATCAGGTCTAGTTTCATGTATTTGGGTAACAGCAACAGTTGGGCACCCTTGCATCAAGGACCTCGAACTAGCATCTAGTAATTGCTTAGTTTTCAACCTTAAACAAAGCAAGACTAACCACAGCGGTAGCTCAACCCCAATTTTCGTATTCAAGCTAAACTCTTGAGCCCCTTCGAAATCCTACAAGACTTCATCTCGTACTGGTCAACACGCTGCGCCTCCCCTCATGATCCGCTCTTCACAACCGAACTTGGCCGTATCGCGACCAGGTCTTGGTTCATTCCGCTTTTCAAGTCTGTTCTCTCTATCCAATATCTGCCCCAACTTCTTTTCCGGTCATTCCAAGCCCCCTTTGTTTTGGCGTTAGCTTTGATTGTGGGTTTCGGAGTAACCATTCATCACACATTCTTTGCATGTAGCCCCTCTACAACCAGGATTTTAGAACTACTAGAACTCCCAAGCCGTCAATTTGACGGTTGCGCTCTGGCGATGACGTAATCAAAAGAATGATTCTTCTAACACACTAAAAATGGGTCTATTAGCCTCTTTAATTAATACTATCATTATTCAGAGTGCCGAAGTTGACCAGCATCAGTGCAGGAAGAAGGAAGAGGAGGAGGATGAGGATGTGGGGTTTTTGCGATAGCGAAGCCGCTGTTACAGAAACTATACGCATATTCAGCCATTGATCTGGACCCATGAAGTATCTGCTGGAAACAGACCTGTTTTTTTTTTGTCACTTAAATTAGGAACAGGGCCAAGGAAACAGATGGTATCCTGTTTTGCTGTTTATTGGTTCACTGGGTGGCTGGGGCCTGAATGTCTAGTCAGCGTTAGGAGAGGTCAAAAGGGCAGGCCAAGGAAGGATCTGCCCTTGTGTGAAGGAGGTATAAAAACTAAGGCAAAACTAGAGACTGGGTGACTCCGATCTGACCATAGGAGCTCCCGGGCAAATGTCGGCTTGTCTGTATTGATGCTGTTTCTGTGAACAGACATATTTTGAAATCTTGTGTCATCGAGTTCTTCTGCTACTCAACCACTTCGAACAACACTTTGAGAAACCACACCCATTTTCCTAAAAAAAAAAGCCAGCCAAATTCTATTATAACCAGTGGTGGCTGGTGATGCAAAATATAGGAGTGGCTATTTGACATTACCGTGTTTTCGTTGGTTAATTATATCCACAAGTGAATATTTTATAATGACTGTATATATACACATTTTAAATACACATTTACAACTGAATGAATGAAGTAAACAAACTTTATTTCCACGTTTGGTAATGGTAATTAATAACATTTGACATAAAATTACATTTTCCACTTGCTGTATGGAAAGTTGTTCTTAAAGACATGTCATTTACAACATTCTTTCATGGGATTTCTAATAACCAAAGCATCGATTTATGAACTGAAGTTCAGTGATGCTTTCAGCGTTGGCATTATCCAGCGTAATAAACTCAAAAAAGCGCTCCAGTTTGGTGTTTGTGCTGTCAAGGTAACGGGGCAAAAGTGCTACAGGTTCGACACATCAGATGTCTCATCGGCTTAAATTGATAAGAAATCATCTGCTTTCACTTCATCACGATTATAGTTTTAATTCTGAATAGTTTAGGACGTAACGTTGAATACAGACGTCTGTCGATGGAGTTTTAAAAAGTAAACACGGAAAACAAGGCGTACATCACGCAGTAGACCGCAGACAAAATATCCTATATATATATTTATATCCTATATATATGTATATATAATTATGTTATATTATTATAACATAATATGTTCTTATATATTATTAGTTTAAATATGTAAAATGTTGATTGATTTATATATATATATATATATATATATAAATATATTCGATTCAATTTATTTTTGTAACGCCCAAAATCACAACTGTAGTTGCCTCGAGGGGCGACAGTGGAAAACAAAATAAACAATGTTCATAAGGACTTGGAAATGTCCCAGCGTCGTGTGTCCTTAGACAGATGTCCCAAGCTCCCCTGTCCTTAGACCCTCCTTCTCCAGGAAAAACTACCAAACCTCTTTGGGAAAAAGTAGAAACCTGTAGGAGTTCCACAGTGAAGGAGAGATCAGACTCCCTCGGACGGACAGGAGGACGCGCCTCAATTTGGAGATACACGGTGGAGCAAGACCCACTCAGGAGGAGAACCAGTTCTTCGAGGCCGATGAAGAACCGTTCATATGGAGTAGAGACCGTTTCTCCAGGCAGACCGTTTCTCCAGGCAGTTGAGGAGCATCTGGATCCACAGGTCCTCGATGTGCCTGCCTCCACTCCCGTCGGGTAAGTGGGAGAAGAAGAAGGAAAAGCGATGAACAAATTGCCAGTGAAATTAAATATTAAATATTGTTTGATAGAGAAGTAGTAGGAAACAGAGGATAATGCTCAAGCTGCCATACTTCCCCAGTATAGTTGCTCCTAGGGCAGCATAGCTGGGAACAGTAGGTTTTTATTTCTGTTCCTAACTGCGCTGACCATAAGCCATTTCAAAGAGGAACGTTTTAAGCCTGGTCTTAAATGAAGAGACTGTGTCGGCCTCTTTAACATGGACAGGAAGCTGATTCCACAACAAAGGAGCTTGGTAGCTAAACGCTCTACCTCCTACTGTGCTTTTAGAGACTCTTGGGACCACCAGAAGTCCAGCATTTTGAGAGCGAAGTGCTCTGTTTGGATGATAAGGTCCTATAGCATCTTTGAGGTAGGATGGGGCCAGGTCATTTATGGCTTTGTAAGTCAGGAGGAGGATTTTGAATTTGATTCTAAACTCGACAGGGAGCCAGTGAAGAGACTCGAGCACCGGCGTAATGTGCTCTCTTCTTTTAGTTCCTGTTAGTAATCTTGCTGCTGCATTTTGAACCAGTTGAAAGCTTTTTAAGACACGCTGCAAGCAGGGAGTTACAGTAGTCTAATCTAGATGTTACAAAGGCATGGACAAGTTTTTCAGCATCGCTTTTAGGCAAGATTTTTCTGATTTTGGCTATATTACGCAGATGGAAATTTAGGCTGTTTTACAGGCTTGATTTATGTGCTTTGAATGAGAGCTCTTGGTCAAATAAAACTCCAAGGTTTCTTACAGTGGAGCTGGAAGCTACACTGACGTTGTCCAGTGTGACTATCTGCTCAGATAAAGCGTCTCGTAGATGATGAGGGCCTAGTACGATGACCTCAGTTTTTTCAGGGTTAAGAAGCAGATAATTAAGTGTCATCCAGGTTTTTATATGCTTCACACAAGCACCAAGTCTGTCTGCTTGATCAGTCTGATCAGGTTTCATTGATAAATACAGCTGTGTGTCATCTGCATAGCAGTGGAAGTTAATGCTGTGCTTTCTTATAATGTTACCTAACGGCAGCATATAAAGAGTAAACAGAATTGGACCGAGAACTGAACCCTGTGGCACACCGTAGGTTACTTTAGAACAGGGTGAGGAGCTCTGGTTCACATGAAAAAACTGGTACCTATCCGAAAGGTAGGATTTAAACCAGCTGAGGGCTGTCCCTCTGACACCTACATCAGATTCTAACCTCTGCAGTAGAGTGTTGTGGTGTCGAACGCTGCACTGAGGTCCAATAGAACCAGGATTGAGACCAGTCCATCGTCAGCAGCTAATAACAAATCATTTGTGACTTTAACTAGTGCAGTTTCAATGTGTGGGGGGCTCTGAACCCTGACTGGAAAACTTCGAATAAGTTATTGTCCTGTGGATGGCGACAAAGCAGCTCGCGGACCAGATTCTGAGTGTGGAGCGGACCTTCCCGGACTCCTTGTGTATTATCCTGGGTGATTTTAACAAGGGGAATCTCAGCCACGAACTACCGTAGTACAGACAGTTTATTAAAGTTCCGACCAGAGAGCAGAGCACGCTGGATCACTGCTACACAACAGTCAGTAACGCCTTCCGCGCCGTGGCTCGCGCTGCTCTCGGCTTTTCAGATCACGCTCATCGGCTTTTCAGATCACGCCATGGTTCACCTGATCCCCACGTACAGGCAGAGGCTGAAGCTCTCCAAAACCTGCAGTGAGGAAATCTAAGAAGTGGACCAATGAGGCTGTGGAGGAGCTCCGTGCGTGGTTTGGACATTACAGACTGGGAAGTTTTCAGAGCTGCCACAGATAGTTTGGATGAGGACACGGACACTGTGACGTCATACATTCGATTCTGTGAGGACAGCATCATACCAACACAAACCAAAGTCACTTTCAACAATGACAAACCCTGGTTCACTCCAAAACTGAGGCAGTTAAGGCAGCAGAAGGAGGCAGCGCACAGGGCTGGAGACAGGGGGCGCTACAAAGATGCAAAGTATGGATTTAGCAAAGAGGTTTCTCGAGCGAGATCACAGTACAATACGCGTCTGAAGCAGCAGTTCTCTGACAACAACCCCAGCCTCCGTGTGGAGGGGGCTCCGGCTTTTCACCAACCACAAGGCCCGAGCCCCCCCTGCTGCAGATAATCAAAAACTGGGCTGAGCAACTCAACACCTTCTACTCCAGGTTTGATGTGAGCACCCCCTCCCCCACGGTGGCCACCTCCGCCAACCCAAACCTGGTTCCCCCCCACCTCCCCCACCACTCTCTCAGTTCAGGAACAGGATGTTCACAGGCTTTTTCGGAAATCCAACCCCCGAAAAGCTGCTGGACCAGACGGCGTCTCTGCCGCTACATTAAGACATTGCGCAGGAAGAGTTAACCCCCGTCTTCACAGACATTTTTAACACCTCCCTGGGGTCATGCCATGTCCCAGCCTGCTTCAAGTCTGCCATCATTGTCCCTGTCCCCAAGAAGCCCCGGATCACTGGACTAATGACTACAGGCCTGTGGCGCTGACGTCTGTAGTCATGAAGTAATTTGAACGCCTGGTCTTGCCCCACCTCAAGTCCTTCACCCTCCTCCCTGCTGGACCCCCTGCAGTTCGCCTACAGAGCCAATAAGGTCTGTAGACGACGCCATCAACCTGGCACTCCACTTCATCCTGCAGCATCTGGACTTCCCGGGAACCTTACGCCAGGATCCTGTTTGTCGACTTCAGCTCTGCTTTCAACACCATCCTCCCTGCTCTGCTCGAGGACAAGCTCTCCCAGCTCAACGTGCCTGACTCCACCTGCAGGTGGATCACTGACTTCCTGACGGATCGGAGGCAGTGCGTGCAGCTGGGGAAGAATGTCTCAGACACTCGGACTATCAGCACAGGAGCTCCACAGGACTGTGTACTTTCTCCTCTGCTCTTCTCCCTGTACACAACTGCTGCACCTCCAGCCACGACTCCGTAAAACTGATCAAGTTTGCGGATGACACCACTCTAATCGGGCTCATCTCGGACGGGGATGAGTCTGTCTACAGGAGGGAGGTGGATCGGCTGGTGTCCTGGTGCAGCAGCAACAACCTGGAGTTCAACGCCCAGAAGACAGTGGAGATGATCGTGGACTTCAGGAAAGTCACAGCCCCCCAGCCCCCCCTCGTCATGACAGACTCCCCCATCACCACCGTGGACTCCTTCCGCTTCCTGGGCGCCACCATCACCCAGGACCTCAAGTGGGAGCCCTCCATCAGCTCCCTCATCAAGAAGGCCCAGCAGAGGATGTACTTTCTGCGGCAGCTGAGGAAAGCCAAGCTGCCAGTGCAGATGATGGTGCAGTTTTACACGGCCATCATTGAGTCCATCCTCACCTCCTCCATCACCGTGTGGTACGCTGGAGCCACAGCCAGGGACAAACAGAGACTACAGCGCATTGTGCGTTCTGCTGAGAAGGTGATCGGCTGCAGACTTCCATCTCTGCAGGACCTGTACGTCTCCAGGGCTCTGGTCGGATCACAGCTGACCCTTCTCACCCTGGACATGGTATATTTTTGAACCACTCCCCTCAGGCAGGAGGCTGTGGTCCATCCGGACCAGAACCTCCCGCCACAAGAATAGTTTCTTTCCCTCTGCCGTTGGACTCATGAACACTTCTAAACACCTGTCACTTAAACTGCAACTATTCATCACTCACTGCACTGTCACTTTCTGCACTACAACTTTTAAACTTAACTGCAAACTTGTGTACATAGCAATGCCTATTTAAATTTTAATTTTAAATTTTCATACTATAGTAATTTTAAATCGTCCCTTAAATGCATGCCCTTTTGTTTGACTGAATATATGTTTTTTATTATTGCTCAGTGTTTTGTGTTGCACCTTCATGCCGAGACAAGTTCCTATGTCTGTGAAGTTTGTTCATTGACAATGGCAATAAACCTCTTTCAAGGATTTTAGAGACAAAAGGGTTGATTTGAAATAGGTCTGTAGTTTATCAATTGGTCAGGATCAAGATGATGCTTTTTCAGAAGCGGTTTAATGACTGCATGTTTGAAGGACTGTGGAACATCACCACTTTTTAGTGAAGTATTTATTTTTATTAAGAATAGAATCTATAATTAGGGGGAGAATGTCTTTGAGTCTGCTTGGAATCGGGTCTAGAATACAAGATGACGTTTTAGAAGACATAATGGCTGAAGTTCTCTCTGCTTGATCAACAGCAGTGAACCTTTCTAGTGTTACTGATGGATTTATATGGGACACTAGTTTTTACAGTTTGGGCTTGTTCAGGGCTAATAGTGGGAGGAGTTTCATCTAATTTATCTCTGATTGTTTTTATTTTATTGTTAAAAAATAGAAGAAAATCATTAGAGCTGAGAGTAGCTGGGAGTGAAGGCTCTACTGCGCTGTGACAGTTTGTTACCCTGGCTACAGTGCTGAAAATAAATCTAGTGTTATTTTTGTTGACTTCTATTACATTTGAATAGTATCTGGTTTGGGCCTTACGCAGAGCCTGCTTATAGGACATTAGGCAGATTTTCCATGCTTTTAGGGATTCCTCCGTATGGGAGCGACGAAATGGTCTTTCTAATTTTCTAACTCTTTGTTTATGTGAACGCAGTTCTTCATTGTACCATGGGGAGGCACGTTTTGGCCTAATGACCTTCTGCTTTAGCAGAGCTGCAACATCAAAAGCGGACTTCAGAGAGTTCATGGTCAAGTCGACAAATTGATCACTTACACTGGGCCGTTCTCAGCAGGATCACATGACGTGATCACATGATACATGATCACATGACATAAGCACATGACATGTCGCTGAATATTGGCTCTATTATTTCTTTGAACTTTGAGATAGATTTTTCCGATATTGTCCTTTTCATTATGACTTTATTTTGTGGGGTTGGATAATCTTTAAGAGCAAACTGAAAGGTAATTAGGAAATGATCCGACAGTTTAGGGTTTTGAGGGAAGACGATGAGGTCACTAATCTCTATTCCATATATGTTAGAACAAGATCTAGAGTGTGCTTGTGACTGTGAGTTGGTTTATTTACATTTTGAGCAAAACCAATGCTATCTAACAGGGCGTTGAAAGAGTTACTGAGAGAGAGTTATCGTTCACGTTCACGTGGATGTTGAAACTCCAACTATAACTACTTTATCCCAGTCTAACACCAAGTTAGATATAAAGTCTGAAACTCTGTTAAAAACTCTGAATAGGGACCAGGAGGTCGGTAGAGAACCACGAACAGGACTCCTTTTTGGTTTCTCCAATTTGGACATGTGATTGATCACATGAGGCTTTCAAATGAGCGAAATGCATTGGTAATTTTAGGACTCAAGAGTAATATATATATATATATATATATACACATATATATATATATATATATATATATATATATATATATATATGTGTGTGTGTGTATATATATATATATATATATATATATATATATACACACACACTAACTAATAAGATATATAACATAATTCTGACCATATTATATTGATTTTAGACACACAAAAATTGGCTGATTGACAGGGGGGGCGTTGCCCCATCGCCCTTAATGGACCAGCCACCACTGATTATAACACATGATTCGTTAATACCTTGAATATTGTCGCCGTTTCCAAGAATATGCCGCTCACACCCGGCGATGTTACCGGGGCAACTGAAGCAACAGGAGCTTGATTTATTGATCTCGACAGCCTAAAATGCCATAACTACATCATAAAGTTCACCAGAAATACCTTGAACATTTACCATAGACCTACTGCCAGTGAGATTTTGCGGGGGCTTGTTCTTACTCCTCCGACTCGCTGTCTGATTGTCTTCACCACCCGAACAAACCTCATCAATGTTTTGAAGCGTTGCCAGGGCCTCTTGTATGGATAATCGCCTCAAATCCATTTTGCCTTTAGCATTGCTGTGACTGACATTAAAGGTGACACAACGCTCGCGCGGTGCTGTCATCAGCGGTGTAATTAATAGAGCTGTCAAATGGACGGGTGTGGGAGTTAGAGAAAGAATTACTCAGAACTCGTTTTAATGTCTTTATTTCAGTTGAATTGCAATATGGGGATGATGTAAACAAAGGTAAATGTAAACAAAGGTAAAGAAAAAGTCAAGAGCCCATAACTTCTGAAAACCGTCCAGTTAACGGCCTTGGGAGTTCTAGTGTTAATTAAATCATCAAATCCGACAAATGTTCGATAATGGAATAATGACATAGTTTATGAAAGAGAGGGACAGCGAGGAAAAGACAGAACAGAGAAACTTGGACAGAAGGAGGAAAGAAAGACAGAGGAGAGAGAAGCGGAGAGACAACACGAGGAGACAGAGGAGAGACAAGAGGAAAGATAGAGGTGGGGGAAAAACAGTGGAGGGATGATAGAGGAGAGGAGGACTCAGGAGGGGGTATATTTTATACAAACTTATATACATATTATAAGATAGTAACATTGACCATACAAGCACATTGGATACATCTCCGTTCTCTTCCCTTGCCTCCTCCCGTTCCTCAGAGAAGAAGCCCCGGGTGCAGAAGAGAAACAGTGAGGATTGGAGGGATAAGAATAATCGAAAGGTTTTGTTTTTTCTAAAACAAAGTCTACAACTGAATCTTTTTCTACAAGGGAACACTCCTGGACGAATGAAGGATTACACCGACATGTTTCTAAGAATTTTGGGCAGATAAGAATAGTTCTTCATATCTGCCCCTATGTCTGCCTCCCAAACCCCGGCTCATGTTCCCTCCATGATTCTCCACCCTGACTTCACCGAGTTGCTTTGAGACACCACTTAATATAGCGATGTGATTGACAGCTGAGGCAAGGAAATAGAATAGAGTTGTTCCCATTGTGTCACCTCTACTGTTTTAGTGTTCTGTTGAAGACAAATATCTAGTGTGACACAGATAATACGAGGTGTAAATGAAGGTTCTAGTGTCTGTAAGTGCATATCAAAAGCAGTACAAACAGTAGAAAATGCACAGTAAAAGTTAAGCACAATAAACATGGACAATTACACATACAAAGTGTCTCACACACACATTTCAAAACTGAAGAAACTAAATGGTCTCCAAAAGAGCCTATAGAAGAGGCATGTACACACAGGTTCATCTGAAACACACTGCATTAAATATGAGGAGGAGACATATGACTAGAGCTACATTTGTACTTGTTAAAAGTAGTGACCAGAATAATTACTCTGGAAGAGTAGGTATTTGGCAAAATACTACATCAGTGAGTATGTATGTAATCTGACAGACAAACATTACTTGATGTATAAACTTTGGTATAATAAAAATGTGAAAATATCAAACTAAATAATATCTGAAAAGTAGGGTGCAAGAAAGCATTACTAAAATCTTAAACTGGTTGGTTTCTGATCAAAACTTCCCACCTAACAGCACAGATTTGAGATTTAAAGTCTGGACAACAAAATATATAAATGCTTTTCACCAGATTGTAAAGGAGAATCACATGAAAAGCTTTGATGTGTTGAAGGAATCCATTGGCTTAGAGGAACAGGACTTTTATAGGTATTTACAAATCAGGAGTTATTATAACCAAGAAATTAAACAAAGTAATTACCATCATAGCCCTTTGACTGAAACAATTTGGGCCGCCACTTTACTGATTACATTAAAAATGATTGGGAAAGAGAGGGTGAATCTTTTATAAATGTACCGTATTTTGAGGACTATTAGCCGCTACTTTTGTCAGATGTTTTGAGCCATGCGGCTTATTTAGAGGCTGCGGCTTTTCTGTGGTTTTTTTCTTTCACCGCTAGGGGCGCACTAACCGGAATTAGAATCAAAACTACAGAAAAGTTAAGCAAAGAAGCAGATGTTGCTTTTTTTTATTCAGCTAGCAAATAGAACACGGACGACAAATTACCAACTATAAATTATTTTCAAATTCTTGCCCCATCATTATGGAACCCAAACGAAGAAGTTCGTATGAAGCAAGTTTTAAGCTGAAGGCCATCGATCTTGCTAGGAAACCGCGCGGCTGCACGCAAGCTTAACATCAATGAATGTACGGTGAGACGCTGGGGACAGCGGGACGAGCGCATGCGATGCCAAAAGTCAAGGAAAGAGTTCTGCGGCCTATACAAAAGGTGCGGCCTATGTATTGTTTTATTATTGTTTTTTTAAAAATAGAGCAGATGCGGCTTATATAGGGGAGCGGCTAAAAGTCCGGAAAATACGGTATATGCTCAACCAAGAAGTGATCTCACTTTCTATACTGAAGGTGTTTGTTGATTGCAAACCACTCTGAGGGAACACTTGTCTGTGGCGGTGACTGGAACTTACATGTTCAGCCGACATTGGATGTCTCAAGTTCACAAAGTACTGGTAAATCTATAAATAATACATTTCGTAAATGAATACATAATGAAGGGTTGATCGATATCTGGAGGGAGATGAATCCTAATGTGTGTCAATATACACATTTTTCCAACCCACATAAGATCTATATTAGAATAGTCTACTTTTTATTTTTAACAAAGATAGGTCCAAAATTATAGAGGCAGATATAAGTACAATAGATCTAAGTGATCATGCTCCTATTTACATCACTGTAGACCTGGCACAGAAAAACTTTGGAGATTTAATGCTCGTCTACTCAATGGCCCACAATTTGTAAATATGATGACAAAGGCTATTGAGTTGTATGTAAAGGAAAACTACAATGGTGAAGTTTCTCCACCCATTCTCTGGGATGCAGCTAAGGCAGTTTTGAGGGGCAGGATAATTGTTGTTGCCTCGGCCAAAAAGAAACAAAGGCAATAAAAATGTAATTATTTACAGAAACAACGGTTAAAAATCCTCAACATTTTTAGCTTGGAAGCTTAGAAAAGAGCAAGCTGAGAGAACAATTTTAAAATACGACGTAGGCAGAATAATGTAATTTTAACCACACAAGACCAAAATACAAGCAGCATTTAAATCCTTCTACAAAAAAATATCACCAAAATATCAGGAAACAAAAAAGAAGAAATACAATCTTTTTCGGACAAATACAAATTACCCGCCATGACCGAAGAGCAATTCAAAAATATAAGGTGCTTCAATAACAACTTCTGCAATTCAAAGTGCAATCAAAAGGTTAAAAAAACATAAATCTCCGGGGAAGGATGGGTTCACCTCAGAGTGGGATAAAACTCAAGAATCAAAATGAATGGTCACGTGACAGACTCACAGGGTTGAAATTGTTCCCCCCTTTTGTTTGCTTTGTACTCTGAACCATTGGCCCAATATATTTGATGATGGGACAGAACATAAAATTGCCTGCTATGCAGATGATGTCTTACTATATCTGACCAAACCAGAAATTTCCATACCCAGTATGTAGTCATCTGGACTCTGTTTTAGAAAAAACAAAACGTTTCAACTCTCATCCAAGAGTCATTCTCAATCAGAGAAACAAGTCCGAGAACTCTTGTTTTTATCCTACTCAGTGAGAGCCCTGCCCACAGGGCGGGACCTCCTGCTAATGGCCCATTGAAACTGGGATGGGCCTATTGTTCTATTGTTCCCTGCCTCACCTTGAGTGCCTATTTAGCATCCGAATGCCCAGGGCGTCTCCAGGGTTTCAGAAGACCATTATAAACAACGGGAAGGTTGAATCTTAAACCTCCATTACGATTTAATGAAGGATTCTCTTTTTTAACAAAGATGGCCTCCTTAACTCCTCTTTTCAAACCATCTTTTTTCCCATAATTAAATGCTGCTCAGAATCTCCACCTCACTGTCTTCAATAGAGTGGTTTGTGGCTTTGAGATGAAGATGCACAGCGCTCTGGGGTCCTGAACTCGCGTGTCTTCTGTGCTGATAAAGCCTCTTGTGAAGTGGCTGTTTTGTCTCCCCTATGTACCGCTCTTTACAACTTTCTTCACTGCATTGGATAGAATACACCACATTGCTCTGTTTTTGTGTCGGCATCTTGTCCTTAGGGTGAACCAGTTTTTGTCTTAACGTGTTGCCTGGTTTGAAAAATAAACAGGGACTTCGTGTTGTCTAAAAATTCGTTGCAGTTTTTCTGACAGTCCTGAGACATAAGGGATAGAGACACCCCCTTCTTCTTGGTTCTGTTTCCCTTTTGTCCCTTTTGTCCTGCTTATTGGTTCTCTTCACTTTGTTCAGCGCCCAAGTCGCCATGGTATCCACAGGCTGAGAGAGCATTCCGGACGTGTGTTTCCTCTTTCCTCTTGCCCTCTCTGAGCTGGTGTTATTGTCTAGGGCACCGCTTGTGCTCTGTGTTGTAGTGTTCTGATCACTCCCAGCTTATGCTGTAGTGGGTGGTTAGAGCCAAAGAGCAGGTACTGGTCAGTGTGTGTGGGTTTCCTATCGGGAAGACGGGAAGCTCCAGATAGAAGTATATAGGAAGTATATAGGTTTTAGAAAAACAAAATGTTTTGACTCTCGTCCAAGAGTCATTCTCAATCTGTGAAACAAGTCTGAGAATTAAGGTTTTATATCCTACTCTGTGTAAGCCCTGCCCACAGGGCGGGACCTCCTGATAATGGGCCATTTGAAACTACCTGAGATGGGCCATCAACATCCTATTGTAAGATGACTTTCGCTCCCTCCTCACTGAGTACCTGATTAGCACCCGAAAGCCAGGGTATCTCCAGGGTATCAACAAATCATTATAAAGCAACCGGAGATTTGAATCTTAAACCTCCATTACGATTCAAGGAAGGACAAAGATGGCCTCCTTAACTCCTCTTTCAAACCATCTTTTCTCCTGCTCAGAATCTCCACCTCACTGTCTTCAATAGAGTGGTTTGTGGCTTTGAGATGAAGATGCAGATGTACAGCGCTCCTGGGGTCCTGAACTCGCGTGTCTTCTGTGCTGATAAAGCCTCTTGTGAAGTGGCTGTTTAGCCTCCCCTATGTGGCGCTCTTTACAACTTTCTTCACTGCATTGGATAGAATACACTACATTGCTCTGTTTTTTGTGTCGGCATCCTTGTCCTTAGGGTGAACCAGTTTTTATCTTAACGTGTTGCCTGGTTTGAAATAAACAGGGACTTTGTGTTGTCTAAAAACTCTTCGCAGTTTTTCCGACAGTCCCGAGACATAAGGGATAGAGACACCCCTTTCTTCTTGGTTCTGTTTCCCTTTTGTCCCTTTTGTCCTGCTTTTTGGTTCTCTTCACTTTGTTCAGAGCCCAAGTCGGGTCTCCACAAGGCGGTGAGAGCATTCCGGATGTGTGTGTTTCCTCTTTCCTCTTGCCCTCTGAGCTGGTGGGCACCTCTTGTGCTCTGTGTTGTAATGTTCTGATCACTCCCAGCTTATGCTGTAGTGGGTGGTTCGAGCCTCTAGAACATACTTCTGACTGCAGCAACAAAATCCATCACTAAAAGATGGATGACACAAACTGAGCCGACGATTTAAGACCGGACTGACATAATAATGGACATTAGAGAAATGGGGGGAAAATTACATTTCTGACTCAATTCGAAAATGGACAAATTTAAACAAACTATGGACAAAATGGGAGAGTTACCTGTGCTGTGATTTATTTAATTTTTTATATATTTCAATTCTATTGTCAAGAGATGCTATTTTACTTTATTTCATTTCATCTTTCTGAATCATGTTTTGATATTATTTTAAAAACTGGAAAATAAAAGACTTACGGACTAAAATACTTAAAAGAATACATTTATTTAATAACATTGCTCAAGTAAACGTAACACATTACTGACAACATCTGAAGGACCTCAAGTGGGAGCCCCTCCATCAGCTCCCTCATCAAGAAGGCCCAGCAGAGGATGTACTTCCTGCAGCAGCTGAGGAAAGCCAAGCTGCCAGTGCAGATGATGGTGCAGTTCTACACGGCCATCATTGAGTCCATCCTCACCTCCTCCATCACCGTGTGGTACGCTGGAGCCACAGCCAGGGACAAACAGAGACTACAGCGCCCTCTGCTGGAGCCACAGCCAGGGACAAACAGAGACTACAGCGCCCTCTGCTGGAGCCACAGCCAAGGACAAACAGAGACTACAGCGCATTCGTGCGCGTTCTGCTGAGAAGGTGATCGGCTGCAGACTTCCATCTCTGCAGGACCTGTACATCTGCCCAGGGCTCTGGGACGAGCAGGTCGGATCACAGCTGACCCTTCTCACCCTGGACATGGTCTATTTGAACCACTCCCCTCAGGCAGAGCTCCGGTCCATCCGGACCAGAACCTCCCGCCACAAGAATAGTTTCTTTCCTCTGCCGTTTCAGTTTCAGTTTAGTTTATTAGGACAATGTGCAGTTTCATTAAAAATATGTCTGCCAGTTAGCTTCAAGCTAATTTTCCATCTGCAATCCTCATGAACACTTCTAAACACCTGTCACTTTAACTACAACTCTTCATCACTCACTGCACTGTCACTTTCTGCACTACAAACTTGTAAATGTAACTGTAACTCTTGTGTACATAGTAATGCCTATTTTTATTTTTATACTATAGTAATTTTAAATTGTTTCTCAATGCATGCCCTTTTGATTTCATATATGTTGTTTTTATTATTGATCAGTGTTTTATGTTGCACCTTAATACCAAAACAAGTTCCTATATTTGTGACTTCTGTTGGCAATAAACCTTTTCTGATTCTGATTCTGATATGATTCCTCTGCCCTGATCTAGATTTGTTTGCTTATTTGAGCCAGGTTATGTAATTCTGATGAGGATCCTTTTTTCAAGCTTCATATTGTGGAAGATCATTTGGTTTTATGCAAGATAGCTTTAAACCGGTCAAAAGTAAAGTAAAAACATACATTTCATACCTCAATCATGCATAACATACTGACCATTGGAACACGGAGCGCAACAGTGACCACCCAACGCTTGGTTCCAGAAATACAACTTCCAATAATAATTTTCCGATAGTATGACATGTTTGAAAGCTTGCTCAAACACTAATCAGCTATATGTTAAGTAATAAGCATAAGACCTATAGTTCAAAATGAATGTCTTAAACTTTATAAAGTAAAAGTTATTAAAACATTTTTTTTTACAATGTATTTTTTGGGACTGAAAACAACCGGGTCATGTACATTACTTAGCACAGAGCTTCTTAGCCTCTGTTGTGCCGTTTAACTCTTGCGATTTAAAATTGTGTTAATCTTCTATGGCAAAAATGAGAGAAATCGTGAAATGAAATATGAGCTCACAGCTCTTATGGACTGATCCTGGGCTGTAGTGATCAAGATCAATCAGGGTGCTTTAGATTGGTTCAGACCTGATTAAGACCTGGTTCAGTTTTGTCTGACATCAGTGACCGAGCGATAGGTAAATGATGATGGCTTTAGCAGCACCAGTTGACTACAGTATACAGCTGAAACTAGCCAGCATGACCTCAGGGTGAGAGGTAGAACTACTTTGAAAAGAGTGTGGATAAATCAGAAATTGGTGAGTCCATCTGGCTTGGAGGTGGCTTCATCTCCCTGAAGAAACAATGCCAAGCTGGATTTGGATTGGATGACTCTGGAGCAGTTGGGCGTGGCCTGGAGGAGGAGCTCTGGGTGCTGGTCATCAGGGGGTGCCCATGAAGCCGGCCGCCATTTTTTCACTGTGTATGGCGTCTTTACCCTACGGCGGATCTTCTCGCCTGACACACTGAGGCAAGATTCGCTCTGAGGAGCGCCACCTGCAGGACACAAACATGCACACGCACGCTTCAGTGTTTTCACTCTGTGACACAAGTGGAAGTAGAACAATCCTGATTTTTAAATTCATATAATCCTGACAGAGGGAATAGAACATCTTTTCGAATTGTTCGGAATGAAATCCACCAAGACGCAGTCACTGCTTGCCTCTACTTCCAGTTACCTGTATGTCACTTTCTGCCTTGCCACAAGCTTGTCTCAAGGAGTGGCTCAGTGGTACAGCAGTGGTACAGCGTTCAGTGGTGCAGCGTTCAGTGGTACAGCATTCAGTGGTTCAGCGTTCAGTGGTACAGCGTTCAGTGGTACAGCGTTCATGTACAGCGTTCAGTGGTACAGCGTTCAAAGGGCAGCGTTCAGTGTACAGCAGTGGTTCAGCAGTGGTTACAGCGTTCAGTGGTACAGCGTTCAGTGGTACAGCGTTCAAAGGTGCAGCGTTCAGTGGTGCAACATGCAGTGGTGCAGCGTTCAGTGGGGCAATGCTACAATGTTCAGTGTGGGCAGCATTCAGTGGCGCAGGGTTCAGTGCTGCAGCATTCAAGTTCAGGTGCAGTGTTCAGTGTTCAGTGGTGCAGCATTCAGTGTTGTCAGTGTGTAGTGCAGTGTGGTACAGTGGCGTTCAGTGGTGTCAGGTGCAGTTTCATGCAGTGTTTAGTGTTACAGCGGTCAGTGGTGTAGCGTTTAGTGGTACAGTGGTTCAGTGGTGCAGCGTTCATGCAGGGTGCAGCGTTCAGTGGTGCAGGGCTCAGTGTGCAGTGTCAGAGTTCGTTCAGTGGTGTTCAGTGGTGCAGCGTTCAGCGGTGCAGCGTTCAGCGGTGCAGTGTTCAGCGGTGCAGTGTTCAGCGGTGCAGTGTTCAGTGGTGCAGTGTTCACACACAATTAAGTTTCCACTTGCCATGGAGCAACTGAATATTGCATCTTACTGGTGATTGACATCAGTTTCTGCAGCAGATAACAAATTTCTTCCAGTCCAGGAGAAGAACCTTCAGCCTCCTCCTCTACATCACCACTTTGGTTCAGGGGAGCTGAGATCTCTAACTGCCGGCTTGATGAACTAACTGAATAGTTCTTCCCTCATCTGTTGTTCTTGTATGTGGTGCAAACTCACCTGTTGGAGCAGACGAGGACAGGTCCAGAGAGCTGGGGCGAGGCGGGCACCTGTCTTTGTCTGTGTCGGCTGTGCTTTGAGTTGAATCTGAAGACATGTCCCAGTTTGTGAACAGCACTCCTGGAGCTAAGCAGGGAGTGTGTGCAGGAGAGACAACAAGAAAGGTCGGAGGACATTTGGGACAGTGGAGCTGGGGGCAAGGAGCAGGAGAGAGCAGGAGGACAAGTAAACACATCTTCATTCTTAACTCCAGTAACATGTGGGCTGTCTTTGCATTCTTGAGGACAGATAATGTCCCTATCCCAGCATCTTTCGGCAGGCTCTACAGAACTGTGCTCTAAAGTTCCAGCTCTCTCTGGACTCTTACACATGGACATCTGCATATTCTCTCCATAGCTCAATTTGAGTTCTTTCGAGTGGGTCGATGGAACAGTGTAGCATTGTGCACGTTCACCACCAGAAGCAGCAAAGCTCAAGAATTCCGGAGTGACTTCTGTGTCTTCTGATAGGTGGGCTGGATTACCGGATGACTTCTCCGGATGAGGCGCTAGGCTCGAGGAGAGACTGCTATGTCCTGGATGCATCCCGTCAGAGGCGCCTGTCTTCTGGGCTCTCTGCCTCTGGACATTGCTGTTGTTGTTGTTGATGTTGGACAGGAGAGCTCCTGCAGGGGGCACCTCGCTCTGCAGTAATGGCTGATGCTCGTCAGGGCTCCAGAGAAAGTTCAGTCCTGGCTCTTGATCTGTCATGGATTGTTGAACCGAGCCCCTGCTTAAGAATAGGAAAGAAAAACTTAATGATGATAGGGGATAAAGGGATGTAAAATCAACTTGTTTCCTCATCACTAGTTTACTTAAAGCTATATTTTGATTGATTACTGCATGTTTGCGTAATCTGGTATTGTCCTGCAACCGAGGCTCGAGAGCTCAGAAAAGACCGGTGTTCCCCACCCCACATACTGTACTTCAATTCAATTTCAATTTATTTTTGTAACGCCCAAAATCACAACAGTAGTTGCCTCGAGGGGCTACTTATATGATTATGTGAAAAATGAAAAGTTTGAGTGATACATGTAGTTTTCTAGAATGTTGTAGCCACAGATGATCTGATGCTTGCTACGGTGATATGTCAGTACGGGGCTTATCAGTTCTGCAGTTTTGAACAAAAAGGCAACTGACCTTATTTTAAATTCAAGTTTATTCGTCATTTGCATAAAGTACAAGGTACCGTAAGCAGTGAAAAGAGGTTTGCCGAAGACTTCGGGTTATGAGGTCATCCTAGAGACACCTACTCACTCCGATGATGCCGAAATTTGCCTTAAAAATCACCATTTGACCCACATAATCCCAAGAAACAAGGAGCAAGAGATAATTAAACACGGAAAAACACAAGACAGGTAAATGATATGGGAGCTAAACAATCAAAGCTTACAGACCATAACCTCAGTGGAAAACAGAGCATCTCACAAGCTAACAAGGCTAACATGGCTGACCGACCCATCGCTCCAACAGAACGACAAGCAGCCCTCACCCCGGAAGATTTCATGTTTGGCCGCTGTGGCTCGGATGTCTAATTCTCCATTCTTGGATTTCAAATCACACACTTCCACCAGGGCCGCATCCATCTTTGCGTCCACTGTCTTTGTATTGTACTGTTAATCCACAAAGCCGCCATAATCACTGGGTCTTCTAGTGTCCTCAGCAGAAGGGTTCATAGCATTGCGGACGAGCGGGGAGGGGGGGGCAGGAGCCATGGCGGGGCTAGTTAGCTTAGCTGTAGCATTACTGGCCTTACTCTTGGGGCCGTTGTTCTTCTTGTATGCTTCCAGAGACATTTTCAAAAAATAAGTGTCCAAGCGCCTTATATATTTTCATGCCATCATCCCAGAAGTCTTGGACAGGGCATTTCTACATCAGAAATATCAGAACTATATCAGAACCGGATCACTGGACTTAATGACTACAGGCCTGTGGCGCTGACGTCTGTAGTCATGAAGTCATTTGAACGCCTGGTCTTGCCCCACCTCAAGTCCTTCACCTCCTCCCTGCTGGACCCCCTGCAGTTCACCTACAGAGCCAAAAGGTCTGTAGACGACGCCATCAACCTGGCACTCCACTTCATCCTGCAGCATCTGGACTCCCCAGGACTCATGCCAGGATCCTGTTTGTGGACTTCTGCTCCAGGACAAGCTCTTCCAGCTCAACGTGCCTGACTCCACCTACAGGTGGATGAGTGACTTCCTGACGGATCGGAGGCAGTGCGTGCGGCTGGGGAAGAATGTCTCAGACACTCTGACACACTGAGTATCAGCACAAGAACTTCACAGGGCTGTGTACTTTCTCCTCTGCCCTTCTCCCTGTACCTGTATCTCTGCAGAACCTCTTATTAGTAAATTGTAATTGTTTTTCTTTAATGCATGCCTTAGTTTATATATCTTGCTTTTATTATTGTTCATTGTAGAAAAAGATTCAGATGTAGTCATCTGGACACTTTATTTTAGAAAAACAAATTGCTTCGACTCTCATCAAAAAGTTATTCTCAATCTGCATCAATCTCTAATTCAAACAAATTTGAAATTTGCTGTGCTAAATTTCAGATCTTTATGTAACAAGTAATTTTTAATTCATAATTTTTATCTCTTCTCATAAGCTTGATTTAATGTTTTTAACTGAAACATGGCTTCACAAAAACACAGGCATTGAAGTTCTTATAGAAGCAGCCCCACCCAACCCTTTAAATTTGAATCTGAAACACGAGAAAACAAAAAGGGTGGAAGTGTGTGGGCACTATTTAGAGATAATACAGTTACCCACAGGTTATCGTTTGGTGTTTTCATTATTTAAGTACGTAGCCTTTAAAATTGAGCTAAAACAGTCTCCATCCATTCTCTTATTGTTTTATACAAGCCTCCTCAGCACTGCAAAAGTTTTATTGATGATTTTTACTGAGATGCTTTCAGTCGTATGCACAGACTTTGATGGTTTGGTCATAACAGGTGGTTTCAACGTTCATGTTGATATTTTTTGTGACAGAAGCACTAAAGAGCTTCATGCTGTCCTTGAAACCGGTCTTACTCAGCATTTGAATAGCCCGATCCACAGTTGAGTGCACACTCTGGACATCCTAATTTCAAAGGGGGTTAATATTTCAAATGTCAGTGTGGTAAAAGTTGCCTTCTCTGATAATTTCTGTGTCTTCTTTGACCTGTCTGTTTTTCCCAAACCACCAGCTGGTCCTGCAATTGCTTAGAGGAGACGCATAAATGACAGCACAGGAAAACTGTTCAAAAGACATGATACGCTTGGAAAATGCCTAATGTTCTAATGTTGACAATTTATTGAACTGTTACATCTAATGCTTTGAATGTTCTCGACACCATTGCCCCTATGAAGGCTAAAATGGTTAAAAATAAATTGCAGTAAGAACTCATGTGTTCTGTTTGCAACAGTAAACAGATGAAACAACCCTCCAGCTCAGCTGCCATTAGAGCTAAATTCCACTTCCAAGTGCAATGAGTTGGGCAGTCTTCTTTAATGATAAAGTTCAGAACATTAAAAATACTATTGATCCCACTGTGCAAATAACAACCACTCAGCCAGCTAGACACCTGGAGTAATACCATTTAGCATCTGTGGCTGACAAAACTGTCCAAGAGATGACCTAAAGTCTGAGCTCCTCTACATGCTGCCTCGATCCATTGCCGACAAGATTTTTAAAGACTATGTTGAGCAGTCTATTGGTCACCGAGGCACCTAGAGCTGACTCACTTTGCACCTGTCACTGACAAAACTGTCCAGGAGATCATCACCAGTCTGAGTTCATCTACATGCTGCCACTATGTGTGACCTCCAGATTTCTAAAGTCTGTGCTGAACAGGTTGTTAGCACCACTCACTCACATTGTTAACATGTCGCTTCAATCTGGAACATTCCCAAGATTCTGGGTGGCAGTAGCTCAGTGATAGAGTTGTAGAGAGTGCTCGTCTTCTGATCCGAAGGTTGGCGGTCTGAATCCTGCTCCCGACATTAGGGAGAGCGGTTAGATCCTACAGGTCGGTGGTGCGATCTCATGTGAATAATGCCTTTGTGTCCTTGGGCAAGGCCCAGACGCTGCTGCTCGGGTCCTGACTAGAACCAGGAAGTACAATCAGATTAGTCCTGTGCTCTGGTCTCTGCACTGCCCCCTGTGGCTCAGAGAATAGACTTTCAAAGTAGCTCTGCTTGTGTACAAGTCTCTCCATGGCCTCGCACCAAAGTACATCTCGGACATGTTAGTGCCATATGAACCATCTCGGACACTGAGGACCTCCTGCTGGTGCCCAGAGTGAGGACTAAACAGGGACCGGCCTCTTGCTGGTGCCAGAGTCAGGACTAAACATGAGGAATCAGCATTCCAGTTTTATGGCGCTAAAACCTGGAACAGTCTCCTGTGGTTGTAGCCAGGCCCCCTACGCTGGCAGCATTTAAATCAAGGCTAAAAACGGTTCTGTTTAGCTGAGCCTTTGAGTGAAAGCATTTTATCTACAATTCTTTCATTCTAATTGCATCTTAACTTAATTATTGATGCTTTTATTTTTGTCTTGTGATTTATATTGTTTTGTGATTTTAGTGCTGTTGTAAAGCACTTTGAGTTACTTTTGTATGAACTGTGCTCTATAAATAAACTTGATTGATTGAATAATAACCTTTTCTGATTCTGAGTCAGTATACTATGCATATTTACTATTGCTTGAAGAATTAATTCTTGTGTAAATAAATGATTTTTGTGATAGCTGGTGCATCACACAATACTTTTATGTTTAATTGAATAGCTCACTTTACCATTGGTAATAGATTATGGCAATGTAATAACTGAACAATAATTAGTCAATGCTCTGTAGGCCTATTGTAGGTGGGTGTAATCTGAGGCCGATAATAAAACTAGTACAGATATAGAGGAATCAAGTTTATTGGATTGGTACCAAGGTATAGGAAATGCAGGAACAGAAGAGAGGGAACAGAATAGAATTGATGCAACCCAAGGGAGAGAAGACCCCGTTCACGTGTGTCTCTGGGGTTTTTATCTCATTCCGGTCCTCACCATACTTCCATATAGGGTCATAACCTCTAGCTTCGTTCAAGTCTGACTGACAACAGCACATGTGAGTTTAACTTAGATCTGCATATCTCAGGCACATGTCTAGACTTTACATACTTACAAATCCCCCCTTTTTTAATTTAAACAATTCCCTCTATTTGATGCATTCACATTACAACATTTGCACTTGATATGTCGTAAGAGTTCTGGACATAGAGATCAAAAACCCACCGGCTGTTTTGGCATGTTCATTTGAGTGTGTACATGCAATAGTATACTGTATGAACAAGGTTTGATAAGTAATGGCTTTTACATGATATCTTGGTGGGAAAAGAAATCTCTACGATTCGGACCGCCAATCCGTAACCGTCCCTAAGACGTCCAAGAATCTTTATGCAAATGTATTAACATATAATCACAATATCACTTTTCATGAGATTAAAGTATTTTTAAACAAAACAAATTCACTGTTAAATCCAAACAATTTAAGACTCATTTTTCATTACTTTTAGCTCTGTTTGTTATTTCTGCTCGTTTCTTTTAACAAGATGGACCATATTGAAGATATTCTGCATCTTCTTTAATCCATTTCTCGTCAGAAACGGGTTCGAACTTCTTCCAGTTGCGTCGTTTCTTGCTCGCAACGTTCTCCATTCATCCCCTCTTTTCCTCCTCATCTCCGATAACGTCTCCGTGAACGATTATGTTGCTTCAGGGCCAATCCTGGTTCAGCGTTTCTTGACCCGAAATGTCCGAACTGTTTGAAGAATGACTAGAAACAGAATCAACATCAGTAGCAAGGGCAGATTGTCTAATCGCATATATCTGTGCTTTCTCCGAAGCTTGAATAACTGTAAACGTCGAAGTCACTGATTTGACTATAAATGACCTAATAATCGGTAGAGCACAACAGCAGATTAAAATAGAAACCACAATGATAAGTACACAAAGAGGAAGGAAGAGGCTAATCAACCACCCAGAGATCGACAAATTTTGAAAAAAGTCCACAATTTTGTCAAATCCAGGCCAATCAAATCCCCTGTAGCTCTCGCATCAATGTTGGGTTTGGATGATGTCCTGATTGAGTAACTGCAAGTTTCTGATAACCTGAGTCAAATTATCATTTCCCCGCTCGTCGACTGATGGAAAATACGTACAACATGAGTCAGTAATTAACGCACAAACACCTCCTATTTCCGCGGTAAGATAATCAAGTGCTAATCTATTGTGGTTAACAAAAAGCTTCACTTTCGTCAACTCGGAATCCACCGCTTGAAAACCTTTAATAGTCTCATTAGATAATTTCACCAAGTCATGTCTCGTTATTGCAATTAAATAATGATTATCATATTGTATCCGGTACCCGCAAGTATTGATTTAAAAAACATTTGCGTACTAGAAAACGGCTTAAATTCCATCGGTAAGAGATCAAAACGTTCCTTCAACGATTGGATGCTGATGGGATCAAACTCAAAAACGCAAGTCCCCTCCTTTTTCTCTGCAATGTAGTCTTGCTCACCTTCTGTGTAATAAAATTCATTATTTTGTCTTTTGTACCATGATCGAAATTAGCAGATATGTCTATCTCTTTGCCCGTTTGTTTTTCTACCCTTTTTAAACATTTTCCCCAAATTGAGACAACATATCTACAGATATTAGCAACATCCATATCAGGGTCTTTTTTCTGTTTTATCAATTTAAATATTTGTTTGAACTCTGTTTTCAACAGTTCTTTCACAAATGCTAGTTGCGTTTGTTTTAGCGCTGTGGGGTCTATTGACCTCTTGTGTCCCTCCATTTTTTTCAATGCCTCATGTCCATTGTTGTACCAGTTTTGCACGCACAACTTTCGCCATGCTTTTTCCGCTCTGTCGCCCGGTGTCGTCCTCTGCGAAGATTAGTCTCGGCTTTATTACTGTTTTATGTGTCACTTCTCCTTTCTGGGAGCCGTTACTTATGTCCAACAGCCATAAATCTAAGTCTAAATCTTCTTCACCAATGACAGCATGTGATGTTAGTTTATTGCTTTGCATTCTTTCGCTGGTCTGTGATACTAGTAGCGCGGGCCAAAGTGGCATTTTAGTTTTTGATTTAGTAGTATTGCCTGGAAATTGAACAGACATTTTTTCCCATGTCAAACATACTTCTACCATATAATGTAAGTTCCAATTTGGGTCAGACTCTTTTGTTTCATCTATTACGAATGCTTTTACTATGTCCAACTTCTCACGTTTGAAACTACCCTCTGAGGGGTACTGGTTGTCTGACCACTTTGACAAGTTCGTCAGATACGGTTGTACATAATAAATTCCTAATTTTGTTTGCATCCATTCCCTAGGATTCAAAAAGTTTGTTGATTTATTTGAAATCACTATCAATTTTGGATTTGCCTTAAGTAATTCTTTTACTTGTTGTCTCTCAGCTCTGGGTAGATCATGCTCTGTTTTATATCTAATTTCCACATTTTTTGGTAATCTTATCGACGCAATGCTTTGTCCCGCACCCATATTAATTTCACACACTTCACAACAGTCACATGCGGGGGAACAGAAAGAAAATTGCAACAAGATTCCTGTATTTCTGCTATTTTGTTCTAAACAAAAAATATGTGTTCATTTGCAAGTGACAGTAAACTTCCATACCATTTTAAAGAGTTGAGGTACCACTCAAATCATATCAATGTTTGTACTATCCTTTAAATCTCTCTATTAATCCCATTTATTTATCTTCTGCGATATCCGTCGGTATCTCCACCGAAACGCCTACATTTATTTTTTTATTTTATTTTATTATTATTTTGTATTATTTCGTGCACTTATTTTTTCACTTTTTTTGCTATCGCAGGTATTAACTCGGTAACTCCACCGAACGCCTGTCCATTGCTTATGGGTTTCACTGTTCCTTTATGCGCGCATTCAACTTTAGGATATATTACGGTTTCTTTAAAGCACGACCCGGTCGTCTTTTATCACGTCTCTATTTTGTTTTCACGTCTCTATTTTGTTGTTTTTACGTCTCTTTTGTTTACGTCTCTTTTGTTTTACGTCTCTTTTGTTTTATGTCTCTTTTGTTTTACGGACGATTTTTTTTTACGGACGATTTTGTTTTTACGTACGATTTTGTTTTTAATTTTTGCTGCAGCAACTTTTTACGTACGATTTTTAAGCGACCCGTCGTCTGTCGTCACGTCTCTATTTTATCTCTGTATTACTCTTGACGTCCCTATTTTATATTTCTGTTTTACTCTTCACTTCTCTATTTTATTTCTCTGTTTTACTCTTGACGTCTCTTTTGTATTTTAAAAGGCTCTTCACCTTATTTTCACACACACACACACAGTCTGGCTGCGTTGTGTTTAACCCTTGATCGATATGGTTAGAGTGGTGTCACTCTGCGCTACAGACATGTTCCTATCATCACATTGCAAATGTCAAATTACACCCATTTAAGATTCAATTTCAACTTTTAACAGATAAGTATTTAAAAAACACTTACCTGTTTTGTCGAAATCCCACTTCTGACACCAAATTGTAGGTGGGTGTTATCTGAGGCCGATAATAAAACTAGTACAGATATAGAGGAATCAAGTTTATTGGATTGGTACCAAGGTATAGGAAATGCAGGAACAGAAGAGAGGGAACAGAATAGAATTGATGCAACCCAAGGGAGAGAAGACCCCGTTCACGTGTGTCTCTTTGGTTTTTATCTCATTCCGGTCCTCACCATACTTCCATATAGGGTCATAACCTCTAGCTTCGTTCAAGTCTGACTGACAACAGCACATGTGAGTTTAACTTAGATCTGCATATCTCAGGCACATGTCTAGACTTTACATACTTACACCTATTTACTTCAAAGGATTTTAAACTTCAAAAGTAGCCACATTGTCCACCAACACGCATCTTAAATGGAATTTGTGTATGTGTAGCTCAAATCCCGCTAAAAATATGAACATATGACAGGCCTAGACGGGCTCTACAGATATCTGCGGCTGGGCCAGGCATTGGAAAGCAGGTATGGCCAAGCTTGAGAAACTGTTGTTGCCCAGAGGCCCTCGCCATGTTTTTTGGGACAGTCCTGTTTCAGGGCGAAGACTGGGAAAAAGCCCATGGACATACACTCTATTCTCTGGTGGTGAAAGCAAGTTCTCCGTGGCTCACACTCAGCTCTATGCAGGACACTATTGCCACTGGATAGAAAATGTGAAAATAATACAATGGCTTACACTGAGATGCTGCATGGCTCCTTCTCTTGTGGCCCCACCCGGTTGGTCACTCCTCGAACCATCAGGTGGTTAGTCACCAGAGTGGGCACGCCGGCACTGGAGCCATCTGCCATCCACACAGCTCTTCTGTTGGTCACCATATTAACACTCACTGGGACTTGAGCCAGAACTGCCACAGAGTTCATTTTAGCCACTCCGGTCTCCACCTGCCTCTCTTTGGGTTGGGCAGTACGCTGTGGGCCTGGTCTGTCTTGTGATGAAGCTGCGGAGAGAAGCGGCAAACTGGACGGCCTCTGGGGCAGCACCTGGAGAGGAAATGGAAACCATTGTTTCTGAGGATAGGCCCAGATAATAATCAGAAATAATAAATTATTCTGTCAGGGAGAAAGCAAGGCAAGCTAATTTGTAGAGCACAATTCATACACAGGGCAATTCAGTGCTTCACACAACAGGGAAAAGGCATTCAAATCACAAAACAGATTACAGATAAAGATCAAATCCTTTCAGTCATATGCACAGCTAAACAAAACTGTTTTTAGAGTAGATTTGAACATTGGTCAGAAAACATCTTCATGTTTTTTCCAGATTGTACTTTTTTGTATTATTTATTTTATTTTATTTTATTTACTGTGACGGTGCATCGTAACCACCCCGTCATTTCCCCACCCGGCGTGACTCCCTGGCTCCCTGAGTACTGTGCCCGGAGCGCGCGTGGTGCTCTCTTGGCGTTTGCAGAGCGCCCGGTTAACTTGCGTCATGGTCCTTCACTTCCCCAAACTGTTTCCCCACTGCCCGATCACTTTTCCCCGCTGTAGAGCATTCGAGGGTGCACACTTGGTCTGGTCATGTGACCAAAGGAATTAACTATTTTGACCATACAGGAAATTAGTATTTTGGTTATTATCATTGTTTCCTTCGTTATTGGGTGTCTAGGCCATATGGAGGGCTATGGGAATTTTAGTCTGAGTTAAGGGGACCATATGATTTTTGCTGATTTCTGCCCTATCAATTGTTGATTTGGTTTGCCCAGGGGTGGGGATAAGACAAGGGTGTCAAATTCATTTTGGGCACGGGCCGAATTTCGACGCTCAGGCTGGGTCACGGGCCGAACATAATGTAAAAAATAAAACAATACAAAATATTAAAACATTAATAGTTAACAATAGTTCTATGTGGACACTTGCATAAATGTGCAGCAGGTGAAAGACTGAGTCCATATTCATGCAGCAGCAGCAGGAACAGGAACATGGACGTGTGATATGATTCTGATATTAAATGTTTGTATCACAGACATGTTAATATTGCTGCGACAAACTCAATATGAGCTCACTATTTTTATAGTTTAAGCTTATTTTAGTGACAAATGATTCATGTGGTGAATCAAATGAGAGCTCAAAGCAGCTTCACTCTGTCATGTTCAGACTTTATGACACTGACCTGTGTGTTTTACCTGTGGCTCATGATCTGTCCAGGTTTTGCAATGATTTGCATGTTTTCCTCACAGAGCTGTCGTCACAGAAGTTTATTTTCTTGTTGCAATGCTTTTAGCACAGCTCTAACGTCCACAAAACCGCCTCCATTCTTTATTCCTCGTGTTTCCCAAAACCACACGTGTTTTTTCCTCGCTCAAAAGTCTACTTAAGTCTGTAAAGTGCGCGTCTTTTTGTCTTTTTAAAACAAAAACATATATATATTTTCTTTCATGTTTAAATCATAAATATTGTGTTGTTTATAATAATATAAACAACACAAAACAGGACCAGAGAGAAATAGACAAAAGTAAAACATCAAAGTTAAAACTGCCACAAACTCCAAACAAACATCCCAATTAGCACAGAGCCGATAACATTATTCCAATTTTAATAGTCGAAAAGGTTCAGTTGTAGTCATCTGGACTCTGTTTTAGAAAAAAACGAAACGTTTCGACTCTCATCCAAGAGTCATTCTCAATCAGTGAAACAAGTCTGAGAACTCCTTGTTTAAATCCTACTCTGTGAGAGCCCTGCCCACAGGGCGGGACCTCCTGCTAATGGCCCATTGAAACTGGGATGGGCCTATTGTTCTATTATTCCCTGCCTCACCTTGAGTGCCTATTTAGCATCACGAATGCCCCGGGCGTCTCCATGGTTTCAGCAGACCATTATAAACAACTGGAAGGTTGAATCTTAAACCTCCATTACGATTTAAGGAAGGATTCTCTCTACTCTATTGAAGACAGTGAGGTGGAGATTCTGAGCAGGAGAAAAGATGGTTTACAAGAGGAGTTAAGGAGGCCATCTTTGTTAAAAAAGAGAATCCTTCCTTAAATCGTAATGGAGGTTTAAGATTCAACCTTCCTTGGTGGTCCTCCCTTGCTTTTTAAGCGCGCTGTGTGCGTGCTCGTCATTTCGCTCTACATTTGTCCGCGTGGCAGGTCTCCGGACCGCGCTTAAGAAGAAAGGCATTAGTTTCCATCGCACCATCAACAAGGTTTTGTTGGGGGAAGTATGTTATGTGCTTTATGCGTCTTGAGAGGCGAAATAAAAAGCTATTGAGTTGCTCCACCGCTTGTCGATTAATTAACACAAACCACGACATGATGTCAGAAGTGGGATCGACTGTGAGAGCATAATCGCTGGGGGAGAGTTCTAGGAGAGACCTAACCCTAACGGAAGAAGACCCGGGAGCTAGCGCTCAAGGTGCGCAGTCTCGGCAGCCTCCGCCCCAGTAACTTTCAAATGCCATTGCTAACACACCTCCCAATTCCACATTCACCATTCAGCCTCCAGAGCCATTTGATTTTTCAAAGCTACAACTATGGGAAAAGTGGATCCGGAGGTTTGAAAGATTCCTTTTAGCTGCGCCTTAGCTCAGAGGCTCAGAGGTCAACACGTTAGTCTACTGTATGGGAGATGAAGCGGAAAATATTTTGTTGTGTGTTCAACAGGAGACACCGAGTGTCATCCGACTTCGGAGGGTCCATCCCTTTGAATTCGGAATTTGACCGATAGGCTTAGTGGTCTAAAGTGACCACCCAGGGATGAGCCCCGGGCGCAGAGCAGCAGTGTAAGACGCTCCTCTGTCGCTGAGCTCTCGCCCGCTCTGTCACAAATTAAGTGTTCAGACTCAAGGCAGATAGAGACTGTGTGTGTCCCTCGTGCAAATAATGCCAAAAAGTCAAACCTCAGAAAAGCTAATTCAGGCGTCAGACCAAAGAACTTAATAAAAATAACACTCACAAATGATACAAATAAACAAATAATAAGTTTGTAAAATGTGGACTGTTAAACATGAGTTAAATTTCCTCTAAATAGCTTTTAGTTAATTAATAATTAATGATTGTAACATAGATCTTCTAGCTCTAACTGAAACTTGGCTTCAACAAGATGATTATGTCAGACTAAATGAGTCCAGTCCACACACTCAAGTTAACTTTCAGACTGCCAGGAGCACAGGCCGAGGTGGTGGTGTGGCAGTGATCTCACACTCAAGCCTACTCTTGAGTCATAAAATTACATTTCGCTCAGTTTGAAAGCCTCATGTGATCAATCACATGTCCAAATTGGAGAAACCAAAAAGGAGTCCTGTTCGTGGTTCTCTACCGACCTCCTGGTCCCTATTCAGAGTTTTTAACAGAGTTTCAGACTTTGTATCAAACTTGGTGTTAGACTGGGATAAAGTAGTGATAGTTGGAGCTTTCAATATCCACGTGAACGTGAACGATAACTCTCTCAGTAATTCTTTCAACGCCCTGTTAGATAGCATTGGTTTTGCGCAAAATGTAAATAAAAATGACTCACAGTCACAAGCACACTCTAGATCTTGTTCTAACATATGGAATAGAGATTAGTGACCTCATTGTCTTCCCTCAAAACCCTAAACTGTCAGATCATTTCCTAATACCTTTGTTTTCTCTAAAGATTATCCAGCCCCACAATATAAAGTCATAATGAAAAGGACAATATCAGAAAAATCTATCTCAAAGTTCAAAGAAATAATAGAGCCAATATTCAGCGACATGTCATGTGATCCTGCTGAGAACGGCCTTAGTCCCAGTGTAAGTGATCAATTTGTCGACATGACCATGAATTCTCTGAAGTCTGCTCTTGATGTTGCAGCTCCGCTAAAGCAGAAGGTAATTAGGCCAGATACTATTCAAATGTAATAGAAGTCAACAAAAATAACACTAGATTTCTTTTCAGCACTGTAGCCAGGGTAACAAACTGTCACAGCGCAGCAGAGCCCTCAATCCCAGCTACTCTCAGCTCTGATGATTTTCTTCGATTTTTTTAACAATAAAATAAAAACAATCAGAGATAAATTAGATGAAATTACTCCCACTATTAGCCCTGAACAAGCCCAAGCTGTAAAACTAGTGTCCCATATAAATCCATCAGTAACACTAGAAAGGTTCACTGCTGTTGATCAAGCAGAGAGAACTTCAGCCATTATGTCCTCTAACACGTCATCTTGTGTTCTAGACCCGATTCCAAGCAGATTCCTCAAAGACATTCTCCCCCTAATTATAGATTCTATTCTTAATATAATAAATACTTCATTAGAAAGTGGTTATGTTTCCACAGTCCTTCAAACAAGCAAATAACCCTTTGTCTCTAAAATCCTTGAAAGAGTGGTAGTTAAACAGCTTTGTCGCCATCTACAGGACAATAACGTATTTGAAGTTTTCCAGTCAGGGTTCAGAGCCCACCACAGCACTGAAACTGCATTATTTAAAGTCACAAATGATTTGTTATTAGCTGCTGCTGATGGACTGGTCTCAATCCTGGTTCTATTGGACCTCAGTGCAGCGTTCGACACCATAGAACACAACATTCTACTGCAGAGGTTAGAATGTGATGTTGGTGTCAGAGGCCCCGCCCTCAGCTGGTTTAAATCCTACCTTTCGGATAGGTACCAGTTTTTTCATGTGAACCAGAGCTCCTCCCCCTGTTCTAAAGTAACCTACGGTGTGCCGCAGGGTTCAGTACTCTGACCAATTCTGTTTACTCTTTATATGCTGCTGCTCGGTCACATGATCAGAAAGCATGGCATTAACTTCCACTGCTCTGCAGATGACACACAGCTGTATTTATCAATGAAACCTGATCAGACCGATCAAGCAGACAGACTTGGTGCTTGTGTGAAGGATATAAAAACCTGGATGACACTTTATTATCAGCTTCTTAACCCTGAAAAAACTGAGGTCATCGTACTAGAACCTAATCATCTACGAGACGCTTTATCTGAGCAGATAGTCCACACTGGACAACGTCAGTGTGGCCTCCAGCTCCACTATAAGAAACCTTGGAGTCTTATTTGACCAAGAGCTCTCATTCAAAGCACACATAAATCAAGCCTGTAAAACAGCCTATTTCCATCTGCGTAATATAGCCAAAATCAGAAAAAATCTTGCCTAAAAGCGATGCTGAAAAACTTGTCCATGCGTTTGTAACATCTAGATTAGACTACTGTAACTCCCGGCTCGCAGCGTGTCTTAAAAGCTCTATAAAAAGTTTTCAGCTGGTTCAAAATGCAGCAGCAAGATTACTAACAGGAACTATAAGAAGAAAGCACATTACGCTCGAGTCTCTCTTCACTGGCTCCTGTTCGAGTTTAGAATCAAATTCAAAATCCTCCTCCTGACTTACAAAGCCATAAATGACCTGGCCCCATCCTACCTCAAAGATGCTATAGTACCTTATCATCCAAACAGAGCACTTCGCTCTCAAAATGCTGGACTTCTGGTGGTCCCAAAGAGTCTCTAAAAGCACAATAGGAGGTAGAGCGTTTCAGCTACCAAGCTCCTGTGTTGTGTAATCAGCTCCTGTCCATGTTAAAGAGGCCGACACAGTCTCTTCATTTAAGACCAGGCTTAAAACGTTCCTCTTTGAAATGGCTTATGGTCAGGCCAGTTAGGAACAGAAATAAAAACCGACAGTTCCCAGCTATGCTGCCCTAGGAGCAACTATACTGGGGGAAGTATGGCAGCTTGAGCACTATCCTCTGTTTCCTACTACTTTTCTATCAAACAATATTTAATATTTAATTTTACTTGCAATTCGTTCATCGCTTTTCCTTCTTTTTCTCCCACTATTTTTCACTGTCACACCTCGAGGCAACCACTGTTGTGATTTTCGGACAAAAATAAAAGTAATTGGAATTGAATTGAATATTGATCCCAAACCGAAAAGTTTTGAATATAAGGATTTTAAAGAAGATATGTTCTGGTCAAAGGGAATATTAATGGAAAGGTTTTCACTCTTTTAAATGTGTATGCTCCACCAGGGAGTGATTTCAATTTCTATGCTGATGTCATGGACCTGATTGTGAACCACTCTGAGGGAACCCTAATTTGTGGCGGCGATTGGAATCTTTGCATTCAGAAAAAAACCTGTAGCCGATTCAAAACTTTACGATTATTAAAAGAAAAAGGAGGCTGGGGTTTGCCTTGTTTGAAAAATTACTTTATTTCAGCTCAGATCAGATCCCTGTTGCGCTGGTGTGACCCAGAATATGAATATTCTTACAACATGGAAGGAGCTGATCAAAACATACAAACTAAACAAAGATGTTAAAATCTTAAATTGGTTGTCTTCCGATCAAAATTTCACATTTAACAGCACAGACTCAAGAGTTAAAGTCTGGACAACAAAAGGTCTAAAGGTCTTTTACCAGATTGTAAAGGAGAATCATCTGAAGAGCTTTGATGAGTTTGATAAGAATCCTTTGGCTTAGAGAAACATGACTTTTATAGGTTCTTACAAATAAGGAGTTATTATAACCAAGAAATCAAAAAGTGTAATCACCATCATAGCCCTTTGACTGAAACATTTATTAAAGCAAATATATCTGAACTTTCAAGGGGATTAATATCTAAATTGTACAAATGTATTAACAATCTGGGTACTCACTCTACTGATTACATTAAGGGTAAATGGGAAAGAGAGGGTCACTTTGTTCTGGCTGATGAACAGTGGGAAAGTATATGTACATCTCAGAGGAAAACCACAAAATCACATGTTTGGAGGGAATTCTGTTGGAAAAATGTGTCTCGCTTCTTTATAACCCCATGTCAAAGTGCCCATTACTCACAGGGAAATGCAGACTGTTGGAGAGGATGTGGCAGCAGGAGGCAAACCACTATCATGTGTTTTGGGATTGTCCTGTTGTTCACAATTTTTTACTGAGATCAACAAAGCCTTACAGACAATTTATGACATCACCATCCCACTGGATTTGATAACTATGTCTTTGGGACTCAATCGTTTGTCATCTGCCAGAAAGGCCTGTATAGGAACACCACATTAATATCAATATTTTTCCATTGGGCTTCGTATTCTGGATCACACTAGTACAGCAGGGCTCTGATTTGAGCTGAGATAAAGTAGCTCTTCAGACAAGCATCCTTTTTCGTTTGGTAATTGTAAAGTTTTAAATCGGATTCGGGTTTCTTGCCTTGCCACACAAATCTTGAGATCGTTTTATTCCATTCAGCAAACAGGGGATTGAAATCGGAAGAGTCTGGGAACAGATAGAGAAATCTGGGCAAAACATTCATTTTTATAGTTTCAACCCTTTGACTTAGACTTAATATGGGATATGATTCCATTCTTCAAGATCTTTCTTTATAGTGGAGAAAAGAGGTATAGTTTATCTCTAAAATTGTTGATAGTTCTTTGTGGAGGACCACACCCAAATATTTAAGGGATTCTGTTTGCCATTTAAATGGATAAGACATTCTAAAGGTCAGAGGGGGGCGCCAGTGAGAGAGAATTTCAGTTTTTTGTACATTCAATTTGTATCCAGACATTGGACCTACTGCATATCTTGAAGGAAATGCATCACACTGTGTATGGAAATTTCTGGCTTTGTCAGATATAGGAGGACATCATCTGCATAGCAGGCTATTTTATGTTCTGTCCCGTCAATTGAAACACCATAAATTGTTTACGATTGTCTAATATGTTGAGCCAATGGTTCCAAGTACAGGGCGAACAACAGAGGGGACCAAGCACAGCCCTGCCTCACCCCTCTTTCCAAAGTCAATGTGTCTGTCAAGTGACCATTCATTTTGATTCTTGATGTTGGACGATCCTAGAAAGCACAATATTTTTTATTATTAAATCATCATGTTATCTTGTGTTTGTCGTTGGTTAATAAATCCTGTCTGATCATTGTGAACTAAATCCGGGAGTATTTGTTCCATTCTTTTAGACATAATTGAGGTGTATATACGATAGTCCTCATTCAGAATTGAGATTGGTCTGTGTGAGGCACAATCAAATCAGTTTGGTATTAAGGATATGATGGCTTCTTTCCAACTCGGAGGGATCTGAGATTTTATAAGGGCCCAGTTGAAAGTTGTTAAAAGCATGGGGAATAAGTATGTCTTTTAGAGCTTTTATACCACTCTGAGATGAACCCGTCACTCCCTGGAGATTTACTGTTTTTCAGTCTTTTGATTCCACAATTTTTTTAATTGTTATTTCCGATCCTAATTTTTTGTTTTGTTCTTCGGTCATGGCAGGTAAGTTGAGAGTGTCCAAAAACGACATTTTTTTTTTTCTTTGTTTCCTGATATTTTGGTGAAAAGTTTTTCTTAAAATGATTCAAATGCTGATTGTATTTTGTTGTGTTTGGTTAAAATTGTGTTATCCTGCCTAACTCGTATTTCAAAAATCTTTCTCTCTGCCTGTTGTTTTCTAAGCTTCCAAGCTCATGAATTTTGAGCCGCTTTCATATTATCTTTGTTTGGTGAAGAGCATTTCCTGTGAGGTCAGGTCATTAATCTCAATGTCTTTGTTTTCGCCATATTTAGTCTCCAGCAGCTTTCATAAATAATGAGTTATTATAATCAAGAAATTAAACAAAGTAATGACCATTGTAACCCTCTGAAGGAAATTTTGATCAAGGCTTATAAATCGGGAACTTTCAAGGGGAATAAATATCTAGATTGTATCAATGCATTGCTAATCTGGACAGCTACTCTACTGAATATATTAAAAACAAATGGGAAAGAGAAGGTCATCTTGCTTTGACGGAAGAAGAGTGGGAAAGTGTTTGCGCATCCCAGACCACAAAGTCTCAAGTTTGGAGGGAATTTTGCAGGAAAAATGTGTCATATTTTTTTATAACACCATGTCAAAATGCCCATTATTCACAGGAAAATGCAGACTGTTGGTGAAACTGTGGCACCAGGGGTCATACCACTATCGAGAATGTTTTTGAGCTTGCCATCCCTCCCAATTTTAGAACTATGTATTTGGGCTTGAAAACTCCTGCCATGGACACAATAAAAGGGTACCTTTGGAATATACTCTTGGCGGCGTGAAAAAAGGCCATCATGAAGAGGCGGATGACACAGACATCACCGACAATCAAGGACTGGACTGACATAGTGACAGACATCAAACAAATGGAGAAAATGACTGGACAGACTGTGCCATAATTTTATTTATGGATTATTTAGTGTGTGCCTTTTGTGTTGATGTTATTTATTATTATGATTTCTTTTTTTGCTTTTTTTCTTTTTTTTTTCTTGGAGCTGCTGCTCTCTGGTCCTGTTCTGTTTGTAAAAAATTGAAAAAACAAAATTAAAAATTAAAAACAACACAGGAGAGTCCGGATCTCTACCTTTGAAGTCAAATTTGGAAAATTTTAAAGCAAATGTTTTTGTGAGTCTCAGAGAAGACAAGGTCTTAAACAGGATTAACCAGTTTGTGAATGAAGATGAATACTATATACTGCTAACACTGACCTGTCGTTGATCCAGAGAAAGGCACACAGAGACAGGCACTACATCACCTGCAGGGCAAACAAACACACACATTTAATGGCTTACGGTCAGGGCAATCAAGGCAAGCAGTGACCAATAAAATCTAAAATGTGTGTCACAACAATAATTAAATTGTTCCGAAATGTATCCATGTCTTTGAGTGGCCTCTACAGGCCACTGCGCATTACTGAGGGAAGCTTGTTTCTTCTTCTTTTGCAGCTGCCCAGTCTGCGGCCGTGTTCAGAGGCCCGTTCATGCTCCGCTCTCTAACATGAGCTTTTAAAACCAGAGCGAACAGCAGCTTCTTTTAGAGGTCTGCACATGTGCTCTGAGGACAAACTCAAAGCACGCTGAATAAACCGGTGTGGGAATCTTGTGCCTAACTGAGCATGTGCAGAGGAGAAGTGAAGCAACAGCAGCACCAAGTTTCAACAAGTGACTAAAAAACTATCTTTTAGAGACAAGTCTTTGTAGCTAAGGCTCTGTTCATGTTTGTAATGATTAAACGTTAGTTAGAAATACAGGCAGTATTTTAAAAACATAGAGCGCCAGTCTGAATAATGATTGTGAAGTGAGACTATCAATCCCTTCAGCAGTTTAAAACAGGTAAGGTAGTTTAGCTCAGTAGGACAGGCGGTCATCCTTCACGCAGGAGACCGGAGTTGGAGACCAGCTTTTCACTTTTGCATGCAAATGTTATCCACAAATATTGATGAACATCCCAAATCGGCTGCCCATCGATAAGTCACAGCACGCTACGGCATTTAATCCACCAAACAAGTATATTCCTCTCATATGCATATGCATTCAGTCAAACATACGTTATATTCACTGGGAAGTAACATGAGGATTAACTATGTCAAACACAGTAAAAAAAAAATAACCTGTGAGTTGGGGCATGAAGCAGAAGGCGCGTCCTGCAGTGTTTTGGCTGATGTCCTCTGCAAAGCACCTCTGGGACACACAGAGACAGGTAGTCTGACATGAGGACACATGAAACACAGGGAGGACAAAAGCATGTAAGCCTCCACGGCTCTCTGATCTACCTCCCCTCTGCAGCTTGAGCCTGTCAGATCCACAGCCACAATGTCATTGCTGGAAGAGAGCTGCTCAACTGAAGGCCAGCACCCATCAGACTGCACCCTGGAAAATAAAAAGTTAATTGTTTTCAATTGATGATTTGTCATCATAACTTTGTAATTGGGGAATAGAGGTAGGCAGATGAAACTCTGGGAGCAATGTGATTTTATTGGTCGCTTTTCAGGATTCTGGTTCAGTGCAAACATTTTTAAATTATTATTATTATTTTCAATTGACAAATAAAATAAAATGGTGGACTTCCGGTAACGGCAGCGTTTTGAGCTAATGCAACCACACCTCTACTGCAAAACTTGGCTTTAAAATCATCGTTTGAGCCACCTAATGCCAAAGAAGAAGAACAAGGGATGCGCAAACACACAAGTCTGGCAACACTATAGGACCAAAAACAAAGCTGACGGTCCACCCCCCATTGAAACACAGCCCGCATCACAAGCTAACGAAGCTAACACGGCTAACATGGCTAGCATGGCTAGAGAGTCTGAGTCTTTGCGTCGGATGGGGGAGAGAATGTAATTGTTCGTTAGATATGGCTCAAGATGTCCTAAAGGCAGTGTGCCAAAGACCTTCTTCAAGCCGCGTTGTTAGCTGCCATGGGCACGGCCGTGTCCGCTGCAGTGGCCGCTCAGTTGAAAGCAGAGTGAGAAACCGGAGCATGCATGGAGGAGGTCGAGCAGCGTGTTTCAGATTACGCGGACAATCTGCAGACAGTAAGGGGAGAGATGGAGGCGCTCCGGGCCAGGGTGATGGCGCTGGAGTCGGAGAACAACAATATGGAAAGTAAGATCCTGGATTTAGAGTCCAGATCACGTCGCCCTAACCTGAGGCTAGAGGGCGTAGAAGAAGAGGAAGGAAAAGATACAGAAAGCTTTTTGGAGAAGATTATTCCTGAGCTCCTTGATGACTTAGGAGTTGAAGTCGCTCCCATCACAATCAAAAGAGCACAAATTGGAAAATACATGCAGAGTGCAGCAGGGTGACGTGGTGAGCCATGGAGGTTATATATCCAGTTCTTTCTGAGGATTAGTGTCAGGAGTGTCTGGGGAGTTTTCTTTAGGATTGGACTCCCCTCCCTTTTTCGATCTTTTTCTTGAACAGGTTTTTGGTTTGATGCCCAATTCTAGCAACCCTTTTGTTTTCTTTTTTATCCTCTCATCTGTTTTGTGTTCCTATGGTTCCTGTGTATGTTTGTTGTTTTCAACCAGAGAGATTAAAAATATTTGAAAGTTATCAATGGTAGGATGAATGCAATCAACCCAATGGCATCGGAAGTGTTACCTTCAATGTGAATGGCATACTAAACCCAATCAAACAAACAAACAAACATTTTAACAAAAATGAAAAAAGAAAGACTAGACATTATATATTTACAAGAGGCACATTTGAATGACACTGAACATCAAAAATTGACGAACGAGTTGCAATATTGATTTCAAACTTTTTGAAGTTTTTGAACTGAGTTTTGAATGTAAGGATAAAGAACACTTTTTCACTCTTTTAAATGTGTATGCTCCACCAGCGAGTGATATTACTTTCCATACTAATGTCATGGACCTGATTGTGAACCACTCTGAGGGAACCCTAATTTGTGGTGGCGATTGGAATCTTCGCATTCAGCCCACACTGGATGTGTCGAACTCAAGAGGCACTGGAGAAACAATTAACAAGAAGTTCTGTATATTATTGAAAAATATAGGATTGATTGACAAACAAAGGGAGATGAACCCTGGGGAACGCCAGTATACTCATTTTTCAAATCCACATACACTCTATTCTAGAATGGTCTATTTTTGTATTCTCAATAAAGACAGATCTTAAATCACAATAGACCAAAGTGATCATGTTCCTATCTACATCTCTGTGGAGGAAAGACGAAAAAACACACTTTGGAGGTTCAATGCCAGCAAGCTTAATGACCCTTTGTTTAAGGAAAACACATTCAATATTAAGACTTATCTGGACGAAAATGATATTGAGGAAATGTCTCCACCCATCCTGTGGGATGCTTCCAAAGCAGTCTTGAAAACCATGCTAAAAAGGGATGTCCTAAAATGCTACAAGAAATTAAAAAGATAAGAGGAGAAATGAATGATCTGACTTCACAGGAAATAGTTAAGAAAATGCTCTTTACCAAAGATATTATGAGAGTGGATAAAAATGATCTAAATGACTATCTTGGAAACTTAAAAAAACAACAAGCTGAAAGAACAATTTTAATAAAATAAAATATTAGGAGCTGCAATACCAGTTTTGGAAATACAAGGCGCAATTAAAAGATTAAAGAACAATAAATCTCCGGGGAGCGATGGGTTCACCTCAGAGTGGGATAAAGCTTTAAAAGACAGATTTACTCCTTTCGGCAACTTTTAACTGGGCACTTATGAAAACTCAGACCCCTCCTACTTCAAAGAAGCCATCATATCCTTAATACCTAAAGAGGGGAAGGACCAACTGGATTGTGCATCATCGAGATCATTTCTATTCTGAATGTGGACTATCGTTTATACACCTCAATTATGTCCAAAAGAATGGAACAAATACTCCCAAACTTAATCCATAATGATCAGACAGGATTCATTACCAAACGACAATCTTTACACATAATGAGCCAAATACAAAAACAACAAAAACAGAGCAGTAATAATAAGTCTGGACGCTGAGAAAACTTTTGAGTCTGTTAGCTCGCCATATTTATTTAAAGTGCTAAACAAATTTCACATCGACAAGTTAATTATAAAAAATATTGGGGCTCTTTACGATGGTCCAACATCAAGAATTAAAATCAATGGTCATCCGACAGGTCCACTGACTCTGAAAAGGGGGGTCAGGCAGGGCTACGCCTGGTCCCCCCTCCTGTTTGCTTTGTATTTGGAACCATTGGCCGAATTTATTAGACAATCAAAAACAAATCACGGTGTTACAATTGATGGGACGGAACATAAAATTGCCTGCTGCAGATGATGTTCTACTGCATTTGACCAGCCAGAAATGTCCATACCCAATGTGATGCATTTTCTACAAAAGATTGGTCCAATGTCTGGATACAAATTAAATGTACAAAAGACTGAAATTCTCTCTTACTGGCGCCCCCCTCTGACCTTTAGAAAGACTTACTCATTTAAATGGCAAACAGAATCTCTTAGATATTTAGGTGTGGTCCTCCATAGAGACCTATCAGCAATTTTGGAGAAAAATTATACCCCCTTTTGAATTAGTATTAAAAAATTATCCCATACTTGAGTCAAAAGATTGAAACTATGAAAATGAATGTTTTTGCCCAGGTTTCTCTTTCTGTTCCAGACTCTTCCAGTTTCCATTCCCAACCGGCTGTTTGAGTGGAATAAAGCAATCTCAAGATTTGTGTGGCAAGACAAGAAACCCCGAATCAGATTCAAAACGCTGCAATTATTAAAAGAAAAAGAAGGCTGGGGTTTGCCTTGTCTGAGAAATGATTTTATTTCAGCTCAAATCAGAGCGTTGCTGTGCTGGTGTGACCCAGAATATGAAGCTCAATGGAAGAATATTGAGATTAATGTTGTGCCGGGGGTTCCTGTACAGGCCTTACTGGCAGATGACAGACAGTTGAGTAATTTGGAGGAAGTTGAGAATCCCTGGGTAAAATTGTTACTTGGAATATGGAGGGAGCTGATCAAAGCATACAAATGAAACAAAGAGGTTCAAATCTTAACCTGGTTGGTTTATGACCAAGGTTTTGTACCAAATAGAACTGACCTGAGATTCAAGGTCTGGATTACAAAAGGTATAAAGGTTTTTCACGAAATTGTAAAAGAAAATCAAATAAAAAGCTTTGATATGTTGAAGGAATCCTTTGGCTTGGAGAAGAAGGACTTTTATAGGTTTTTACAAATAAGGATTTACTTTAACCAAGAAATTAAATAAGGTAATGACCATTGTTTCCCTCTGACTGAGATATTTATCAAGGCTTATAAATCGGAACATTCAAGGGGAATTATATCTAAATTATGTCATTGCATTTCTAATCTGGACAGCCACTCTACTAAATACATGAAAAACAAATGGGAAGGAGAGAGGGGTCTTGTTTTGACGAACAAAGAGTGGGAAGATGTTTGTACATCCCTGTGGAGGACTACAAAATCACATGTTTGGAGAGAGTTTTGTTGGAAGAATGTGTCACGTTTTTTCATAAAACCAGGGCAAAGTGCTCATTACTCACAGGGAAATACAGATTGTTGGAGAAATTGTGACAGCAAGGAGGCAAACCACTACCACATATACTGGGACTGTCCTGTTGTTCCAAAGTTTTGGAATGAAATTAAGCATTAGTCCTGCCCAGAGTCAGGACTAATCATTGACCAGCCTCCTGCTGGTGCCTAGAGTCAGGACTAAACATGGACCAGCCTCCTTCTGGTGCCCAGAGTCAGGACTAAACATGGGGAATCTGCGTTTCAGTTTTATGCAGCTAAAATCTGGACCATCTTCCTGAGGATGTAAGACAGGCCTCTACTCTGGCAATGTTCAAATCTAAACTAAAAACTGTTTTGTTTGGCGGTGCATATGACTGAAATGCATTTTCTTTGCACTCTTCTCTTTTATGTCTTGAACTATTATTTTGTGCCATGTCTTTGTGATTTTAATGCATTTTCTCCTGTTGTGTGAAGCACTTTGAATTGCCTTGTGTACGAATTGTGCTCTACAAATAAACTTTCCTTTCCTTTCCTTTCTTTTTTTGTTTGTTCTGTTTTTGGTGGATGCCTGCTTGTTTTGGTTTAAGTATTTTCTGTCTGGTCCTGCTCATATTTTTTTTTAAAACGAAGCGCAGTAGAGCCCTCACTCCGCCAGGGAGTTTCTTTTTCTTTTCTTTTGCTCTCTTGATTGTAATCTTGTAAATACTCGCTGGAATTTGTGTACATTTCCTTGTAAGGCCAGGGCTCACAGACACGAGTTGGCTCAGCTTTGATTCGACTTTTTTTTGTTGGGATTATTGCGTGCTTTTGTCACTATGATGTGTGTTGCCCCCCAGCCCCCCCGGCCTATGCGTCTACACAAAGGTTCAGCTGTTGGAGCTCCGGAGCGCGGTGGTTTTCCCCGGGGACCGACACGAGATTCCAGTGGAGGTGCTGCGCAAGACACGCAGAGGCCGGCGCTCGGGACGTAAACTCCGGGAGAAGAAAAGATGCTTCAGACCTGTTCTCCCAGCAATCGTCACGGGAAACGTGAGATCTCTCCAGAATAAGGCATCCGAGCTGGTGGGACTCACGCGGTCCCAGTGGGAGTACAGGGACAGCAGCGTCATGCTTTTTACGGCGACATGGTTGACCCCAGAAATGCCGGACTCTACTATTTCTTTGGACCACTTTTCATCTGCTGCGAGCGGACAGAACAAGGGAGAGCGGTCAGAAGAGAGGAGGAGGCCTGGCTGTGTTTGGGAACGAGAAGTAGTGCAAACCTGGACACTGCACAGTGAAGGAGCAGCTGTGTAAACAAAGACATTGAACTGTTGGCTGTTGGGCATGAGGCCGTATTATCTGCCCCGGGAGTTCTCACACGTGATTGTGTATGTGGCCCCCTCTGCCAACGCTGACAATGCTTGTGAAGCACTGCTCTCCTGCACCAGGCAGGTTACAGACCCAGCACCCACAGGCTCTCTTCCTAGTCTCTCTGCGTGACTTCAACCACGCTTCTCCCTCATCTGTTCTGCAACATACACCCAGTATGTCACCTGTCCCACCAGGGACAAGAAAACACTGGACTTGTTCTTTGCCAACACCAAGGAGGCTTATTCTTCATCTCCTCCCTCCCCCCCTGGGTAACTCTGACCACAACCTTGTACATCTGCGGCCTGTGTATGAACTACAGGTAAGATCTTAAGCCCGAGCCTGAGCCCGAACCCGAACCCCGGTCGAGACTAAACTTTACATCATTACGTTCGGGTCGGGCCGGGCCGGGCTTCTCTCTCGCTGACTTTTTAAATAAAATATATGTTTAAAAAAATGTATACTAAAACGATGTGTGGATACTAAACTAAGGAATACTTGTTATAAATAAATAATTTGGTTAAAACAGAGAAGGTGGCTGTAAGGTCATTGCTATATAAACTACTACTAACAGGAAGCGCTGAGCCTGGGCACGCTTTGCGCACGTTGGCGTGAATGTAATCTTCCCTCCGCAAGTCCGCATCTATTTTGTTTAGGTCTCCCCGATATGGAGCAGCAAGAAGTCAAGGATAAATTTAAGACAGCGGAAACTGAAAAGGGAAACACGCACTGCCGGTAAGAGTGAAGTGTGGAAAAGCTTCAAATTGATAGTGAATAATGATACAGAAACGTGTGTTGGCTTCGCTGAATGTAGTCAATGTGGCGCTTTGCTTTCATATGAGTTTTTAAGCATATGCTTTATCTGGCCTCTTATTCTGTGTTCCAGCGTTTATTTTCGTTTGTGCAAATGCATTTATCATGATCATAAAATATGTAGATTATTTTAACCTTAAGAAATTTTGCGTTTTTTTCTGCCCAAAAATACTATGGGATAAATTTTAATTTCGGGTTTGCTTCGGGCTCGGGTATGCAAATCAAGTTAATTGGTCGGGCGGTTCGGGGGCTGGGTTGGGCTTTAATGCCCGCGTGCCGGGGGTCGGGTCGGGCTGGATTTTTTTAGGCCCGATCTTACCTCTAGTATGAACCCATTGTGCACAGGCAGCCTGCGGTGCCCCGTGTGGTGAAGACGTGGACTGCTGAGAGCGAGGAGGCTGTGAGGGACTGCTTTCGCACCACTGTCTGGTCTGAACTTTATGACCCACATGGGGAGGACATCAACACCATCACAGAGTGCATCACGGACTACATAAACTTCTGTTTTGAAAACACTGTACCCTCCCGGACGGTGCGGTGTTTTCCAAGCAACAAGCCGTGGATTAACCGTGAATTGAAAGCTCTGCTGAGGGAGAAGAAGAGATCTTTCAAATCAAGGAACAAGGAGGAGCTGAAGACTGTGCAGAAGAAGCTGAGGAGGAAGATCAGGCAAGCGGAAGCCAGCTTCAAGAGGAAGATGGAGGAGCAACTGCAGCAGCAGAACATTCAGGGAGTGTGGAGGAGCCTGAAAACCATCTCAGGCTTCAAAGTCCCCCCTGTCCAGACGGAGGGGGACTTACAGTGGGTGAATGAACTAAACTCTCACTTCCTGAGATTTGATCCATCCCCCACCTCTCCCCCTGCACAGCTGCATGCTCTCACCTCCACAGCTGGACAATGGCCCACACCCGTTCCTCTTCACACCTCTGCTTCGGCCTTTCAGCTCACCACTCCACCTGGACTCGCCCATCCCCCCAGCACACAGTCCCCCGGCCAACCACCTGCTGTCACAGCAGCACAGGTGAGGAGAGAGATGAAGAGGATTAAAACCAGGAAGGCAGCAGGACCAGACGGCATCAGCTCCAGGCTCCTTAAGTCCTGCGCAGATGAACTGTGCGGAGTTATGGAGCATGTCTTCAACTTGAGCCTGAAGCTGAGCGGCTGGTCCTGGGTGGTACCACAGGTCTGGAAGTCCAAGCACTACTCTCTCTCTCAGGGACTAGCTGGATTCTATTTTTTTATCTCTCCAGCCTTCAACACCATCCACGGCTGGTGTGGACTACAACCTGGCTGAGTGGATCCTGGACTACCTCACAAACCGACCCCCAGTTTGTGAGAGCCCTGCAGGTCCGTGTGTCTGACACTCGGACCTACAGTGTGGGGGTGCTCCAGGGCACCGTCCTCGCGCCCTTTCTCTTCACCCTCTACACTGCAGACCTCAGATACGACACGGACAGCTGTGTCCTGCAGAAGTTCTCTGATGAGTCATCATGATGCCATCATCGGACTCATCACGGGCGACGACGATGCAGAGTACAGAGGACTCGCGCAGGACTTTGTGGACTGGTGTCAGCAGAACCACCTCCTCATCAACGCGGTGAAGACCAAGGAGATGGTGGTGGACTTCCGCAGACGCCACTCTGCTGCCCCCTCACCAGTGAACATCCAGGGAAGGGACATTGAGAGAGTGGACTCATACAAGTACTGAGTGTTCATCTGAACCACAAACTGGACTGGACTCGTCACACAGACGCACTGTACAGGAAGAGCCAGAGTCGACTCTACCTCCTGATGAGACTTCGGTCCTTTGGAGTGACAGGGCCACTCCTGAGGACCTTCTACGACTCGGTGGTGGCATCAGCCCTCCTGTACGGTGTGGTCTGCTGGAGCAGCAACATCACAGAGAGGGAGAGGAAGAAGCTGGACAAAGTCATCAAGAAGTCCAGGAGGTGGGAGACAGAAGGGTCCTGCTGGCTAAACTCACATCTATACTGGACCATGAGTCTCGCCCCCTGCAGGACCCTCTGTCCACTCTGGAGAGCAGCTTCAGTGACAGACTGATCCACCCTCGCTGTGTGAAGGAGAGGTTTCACATGTCTTTCCTTCTGCTGCTGTCAGACTTTACAACAAACACTGTTAGTCCTGAACGTGTCATTCAGATGTCATAATCCTGTGCAATACTGTTATACTCCTGTGCAATACTGTTACACTCCTGTGCAATACTGTTACACTCCTGTGCAATACTGTTACACTCCTGCAATACTGTTATACCCCTGTGCAATACTGTCATACTCCTGTGCAATACTGTTATACTGTGCAATACAGTTACACTCCTATGCAATACTGTGACACTCCTGTGCAATACTGTTACACTCCTGTGCAATACTTTGATAGTCCTGCAATACTGTTATACTTCTGCAATACTGGGACACAATGTCAATCATCCCTGGTGCAATATTCTCTGTCCATATGACAGCTGTAAATAAGAGTGTTATTATTGTTAAGATTATAAGAGGTTTCTTTTTCTAAGTGATCTGTTTTTATCATTAACTTTGCCTAATCTGCTTCTGTACCTTTGTTGCAACACTGCAATTTCCCCATTGTGGGACAAATAAAGGTGATCTTATTTATTTGAACTGGGACAGCTGATTTCAGGACGAAGTATTGTGCCCTCAGGACTCCTCAGCAGCCCTCACAAAAAAATGGATGACACAAAATGCACCGACAATCAAAGATTGGACTAACGTTATATAGGACATTTGAAAAATAGAAACAATCACATTCAAACTAAATTGAAAAAGGAAAAATTTGACAGTCCGTGGGCAAAACGGCGCAGTCTTTTGGTTTCTGTTCTGTTGGATTTATTTTGATTAATATCTGTTGTTCTCTCCCTGGTCTTGTTTTTGTGTATTGTTCATTTATATTTTTATACATGTATATTTGTTCTTGTTCTTTAAAGATTTTGGAAAATAAAAAATCTTAATTTAAAAAAAGAAAGAAAAATCTGTCATAATAGGGCTGCAACGATTACTCGAGTAAATCAAATAATTTGATTACAAAAAAGCTTCGATGATTTTTTTTTTGCCTCAATGATTCGTTTAATTTACATATTTAATCAATCACACATGAATCTGTGGCGCGCTGAACGACTTGTGGTGCTTTTGTTTCACATGGAGCTTGTTCCGCTCTGACGAAGGCGCGACAGGAAGAGAGCGGCGCGTTTTAAAGAGTTTTAAAGAGTTTTAAAGAGTTTTAAAGAGTTTTAAAGAGTTTTGACGAGTGAAAGCCATGGATCTATTATAATAATCCCGAGCTGCAACTCTAAACACCGCATCTAGCTCCGCCCACCCCAGCCCCCGCGCCGTCGACACGCCACCGCGGACCCCTGCGCCCCCGCGCTCCCCCACTCAACAACTCTGCTTCCCAGTCACAGTCGTACTTTTAACAGCCAATGCACATGGAAACAGCACGGAGGACCGGTTATGTTAGAATAATCTGAAACAGAAAGTCCGAGACGCGGAGGCCAAAGTGACCGGCACACGAGCCAAAACACCAGGACCACCGGGCCCACCCAACATAACGTTTTACAAATGTCTTATTTGAAGTGATGTGACAGAAACGCTAATTAATTCATAGCTACTGTCACTGTTTACAGTCTATGACAAGTTAATTAAGTCCTTCATATATGTTCTTTATATACAAGCAGAACAGTTTGGACTGAAGTGAAATGTTGCTGTTTTGGGGACAAATGTATGTGAAATTAAGAATACAATTTTATTTTAAGCAATTGCTTATTTTGTATTTGTTTATTACTATGAACTGTAACGTTTATTTAAAAAATGATTTAATATTCTTTTAAATGGTTTACTGAATGTACAAAAAAAATTAACCAATTAATCAAAGAAAAGAATGCATAGATTACTCGATTACTAAAATAATCGATAGCTGCAGCCCTAGTGCATAACCGCTATGGGAAAACCACTTTGGATTGTGGTGCAGTGCAAGTTACCTGTAAGTGCGCTGTGTGGGGACGGAGAACAGAGACAGCTGGCAGAGTCTCTCCTCTGCACAATGGGAACTTAGCCTGGCCTGCCTCAGCATCCTGGTCCCAGCAGTCCTCCATGGTCTCCTTTAGCAGCCTCAGAACCTGCACACACACATTACTATGTCATGTCATTCACATCAGCAGACCCAGGAGCGTGTGGTAGAAGAACTGACCGAGCCGTTGTGCTTCCACTCTGCAGGGAAGCGGGGTCGGCACTTGCCCCTGACCACCAGCATGTGCATGTCCTCCAGAGTTGGCTCCTGACCCAGCTCCATCTCAAAGGCCAGTTGGAAGTGTGGGCTGGACCTCCCTATGGACAGACACGCTGTCAACACGAGCGACTTCACCATTTTACTTCAGACTTGGTAAAGCCCCTGGGAAGAGAAGCTAAACATATCAATGCAAAAAAGGTGCATTTCCCAATCGATCCATTCAAATGCTCTAATCAGAAGGTTCACAATTCCAAAACACAGGCGACTAGAAGCAAAAGTGAAATACGCCACAACACACACACACACACACACATATATATATATATATATATATATATATATATATATATATATATATATATATATATATATATATATATATATATATATATATATATATTACTGTACATTGAACTGTACATTCTTGTGTACATAGTATGCCTATTTTTATTTTATACTATAGTCATTTGAAATTGTTTCTTAATGCATGCCCTTTGGATTGCCAAAACAAGTTCCTATGTTTGTGAATCTTGTTCATTGACAATGGCAATAAACCCTTTCTGATTCTGAGGGTTCCGATGACCACGGGCCCCACTTTTGTCTTCAGAGGCCCTACTGGGTTTCTTCTCTGGGCCCTTGGTATTTCTCGTTTCTCGTATTCCTTTTTCCGAGGTTTCAGTCCAGCTTTCATTGTTTTGCTCCTGAAGCATTACCTCCCTTGTTTATTCCGTGTTTACTCACCTTTCACAGGTTGAAAATGGACTGAATGTACGTGTGCGTGTTTGCGAAATACGAGTACAGTGAGTCCTCGGCCTAACCCAGTCCCATTTCACAGGTGGACCAGTTTGGTTTGATCAAGTCCAGCACTTACCTGGGAACAGGTCGTGGCACCTCCTGAAGCTCTCCCAGAACAACATTCCCAGAGCATAGACATCCACCTGCTTCAGAGCTGTTCCATACTCATGCAGGTCCAGGGCCCCAGCCAAGAGCTCCGGGGCCAGGTACCGGAGAGTCCCCACCTGCCACACAGCACACACACACACACACACAGCTGGCTCAGACTCCTGTCTCCTCTGCCACTACAATAACAGGGTCATCTGACCGCAGAGGACAACTGACTCCCTTTCTGCATTGCACTTTCATCTGAAAATGCTTCATAAATCCAACATCAGCATTAACAGGGGAGTTAAGGAACGGGGGGCAAATCAACAATGAATATTATACAATAGAAAACAAGTTCCTTACAGTGGTATACCACATTGGTTCTCAAACTTAGGGTCACGACCCTTTGGGTTGTGGGAGGTTTCCGATGAGTCATGTGAAGTTTATGAGTTTTATCAATTTTAAATGGCCGATATACAGTAAACCAGGGTGGGTTTCACATTAAACTCATTGGAGAGAAGAGGGGTCTCTTTGTAAGAAATCCCCGCTCTGATTGGTGCCAGCTCGTTTGTGCACTTCCGGATCATAAAGGCTTAAAGCCTATTTTCATCCATGTTCCTTGTTTTGTCACACGTGCATGTGCACGAGACACAGCGCTGATACAAAAGAATTGCCTCATCAAATGCAAAAGTCAAATGCTTGTATTTGTATACAAGCCTATAAACTATGTTTCAAAAAATATCAAAAAGAAAGATAAAATACGTAGGGTCGCAAGAGATGAGCAATTAGAAACAAAACAAGAGAACTTGTGAATAGAAATACACATTTGAAGGGACAAGTGAAAGAGGTCACAACAGGTAGCTAACCTCAGAGATGGCCACACTGTCCCTGTCGCCATGGAAATGGCTGGGGTCTCGGGTAAGTCTCATGCACAGGCTGAAGTCGGCCAGAACACAGGACAGGTCCGAGTGGACCAGGACGTTTGAGCTGCTCAGGTCTCTGTGGGCCAGCGCAGGTTTGGACTCATCTGAAACAGAGTGTGAAACAGTGTGTGTGAAACAGTGTGTGTGAAACAGTGTGTGAAACAGTGTGTGTGAAACGTGTGAAACATGTGAAACAGTGTGTGTAAACAGTGTGTGAAAACAGTGTGTGAAACAGAGTGTGTGAAACGGTGTGCGAAACAGTGTGTGAAACAGTGTGTGAAACAGTGTGTGAAACAGAAACAGTGTGTGAAACAGTGTGTGAAAACAGTGTGTGCAGTGTGTGAAACAGTGTGTGAAACATGTGTGTGTGTGTGAAACAGTGTGTGTGAAACAAGTGTGCGAAAACAGTGTGTGAAACAGTGTGTGAACAGTGTGTGTGAAACAGTGTGTGTGAACAGTGTGAAACAGTGTGTGAAACAGTGTGTGTGTGTGAAACAGTGTGTGAAACAGTGTGTGTGAAAACAGTGTGTGAACAGTGTGTGTGAAACAGAGTGTGTGTGTGAACAGTGTGTGCGAAAACAGTGTGTGAAACAGTGTGTGTGAAACAGTGTGTGTGAAACAGAGTGTGTGAAACAGTGTGTGAAACAGTGTGCGAAACAGTGTGTGAAACAGTGTGATGTGTGAAACAGTGTGTGTGAAAAAGTGTGTGAAACGTGTGTGTGAAACAGTGTGTGAAAGTGTGTGAAACAGTGTGTGTGAAACAGTGTGTGTGAAACAGTGTGAAAACAAGTGTGTGCGAAACAGTGTTGTGAAACAGTGTGTAAACAGTGTGTGAAAGTGTGAAACATGTGTGTGAAACAGAGTGTGTGAAACAGTGTGTGTGAAACAGAGTGTGTGAAACAGTGTGCTGTGAAACAGTGTGTGAAACAGTGTGTGAAACAGTGTGTGTGAAACAGAGTGTGTGAAACGTGTGTGTGTGTGTGTGAAACAGTGTGTGTGTGTGTGTGTGTAAACAGTGTGTGTGTGTGTGTGTGTGTGTGTGTGTGAAACAGTCGTGTGTGTGTGTGTGTGTGTGTGAATGTGTGTGTGAAACAGTGTGTGTGTGTGTGTGTGAAAACAGTGTGTGTGTGTGTGTGTGTGAAACGTGTGTGTGTGAAACAGAGTGTGTGTGAAACAGTGTGTGAAACAGTGTGTGTGAAACTGTGTGTGTGTGTGTGTGTGTGTGTGTGTGTGTGTGTGTGTGAAACAGTGTGTGTGTGTGTGTGTGTGTGAAACAGTGTGTGTGTGTGTGTGTGTGTGTGTGTGTGAAACAGTGTGTGTGTGTGTGTGTGTGTGTGTGTGTGAAACAGTGTGTGTGAAACAGTGTGTGTGTGTGAACAGTGTGTGTGTGTGAAAAAACAGTGTGGTGTGCGAAACAGTGTGGTGTGGTGAACAGTGTGTGTGTGAAACAGTGTGTGTGTGTGTGTGTGTGTGTGTGAAAGTGTGTGAAAGTGTGTGTGTGTGTGTGTGTGTGGTGTGTGTGTGTGAAACAGTGTGTGTCATGTGTGTTGTGTGTGTGTGTGAAAAAAACAGTGTGTGAAACAGTGTGTGTCAGTGTGTGTGTGTGTGAAACTGTGTGTGGTGTGTTGTGTGTGTGTGTGTGAAACAGTGTGTGTGTGTGTGTGAAACAGTGTGTGTGTGGGTGTGTGTGTGTGTGTGTGTGTGTGTGTGTTGTGAGTGTGTGTGTGTGTGGTGTGTGTGTGAAACATGTGTGTGTGTGTGTGTGTGTGTGTGTGTGTGTGTGTGAACAGTGTGTGTGTGTGTTGTGTGTGTGTGTGTGTGTGTGTGGTTTGTGGGAAACAGAGTGTGTGAAACAGTGTGTGTGAAACAGTGTGTGTGTGTGTGTGTGTGTGTGTGTGTGTGTTGTGTGTGTGTGTGAAACAGTGTGTGTGGAAACAGTGTGTGTGTGTGTGTGTGTGTGTGTGTGTGTGTGTGTGTGAAACTGTGTGTGTGTGAAACAGTGTGTGTGTGTGTGTGTGTGTGTGTGTGAAACAGTGTGTGTGTGAAACAGTGTGTGTTGTGTGTGTGTGTGTGTGAAACTGTGTGTGTGTGTGTGAAACTGTGTTGTGTGTGTGTGTTTGAAACAGTGTGTGTGTGTGTGTGAAACAGTGTGGTGTGTGTGTGTGTGTGAAACTGTGTGTGTTGTGAGTGTGTTGTGTGTGTTGTGTGTGTGTGTGTGTGTGTGTGTGAGTGTGTGTGTGTCTGTGTGTGTGTGTGTGTGTGTGTGTGTGTGTGTGTGTGTGTGTGTGTGTGAAAACAGTGTGTGTGTGTGTGTGTGTGTGTGTGTGTGTGTGTGTGTGTGTGTGTGTGTGTGTGTGTGTGTGTGTGTGAGTGTGTGTGTGTGTGTGTGTGTGTGTGTGTGTGTGTGTGTGTGAAACAGTGTGTGTGTGTGTGTGTGTGTGTGTGTGTGAAACAGTGTGAAACTGTGTGATGTGTGTGTGTGTGTGTGTGTGTGTGTGTGTGTGTGTGTGAACAGTGTGTGTGTGTGTGTGTGTGTGTGTGAAACAGTGTGTGTGTGTGTGCTGTTGGGTGAAGAAGGTTCTGCCACAGGTGTTTAGTGGCACTTTAACATCTATGCCAGGGGTCTCAGACTCATTTTACCTGGGGGCCGCTGGGGGCAGAGTCTGGGTGAGGCTGGGCCGCATCAGGATTTACACAAGAAAGCGCTGATAAAACATTACACTGTTATCAAATATCTTTATTTTTAACACAATTTGAACCTTCAATAACAGTTTCCAGTTTTGAGTGACCCCCAACTCAGTGCAAAAATCATGGATAGCTCCTTTAAATCACAACAAAACCACATTGCCATTTGAAAATGTGAAGGAATGGAGACTGTTTGTAAATGAAGTGTATTGAATCACGGTATAATACAAAGGGTAATTAATATATCACTGCTAGGGAAGAGAAAGTCTTCAATAGCTTCCCCTCCAGACACTCAGAGCTGACGCATCCACTTCCACTTTCCTCGTCCAAATCTGGTCACGGTTTGGACTTGACGAGATTTTCTTCCTAAACACATTTGAATACAGTTAACACATTATTGACATGCTTTAGTTATATTACTTATGCTGCGTGTGCACCAAAATATGAAAAGACGTGCAAACGGTAAATGCCTCACCACGGCGTAATAAACCAATATTCTATACAGCTTCAATCATTAAGATAAATTACAATCGCCTCGATAGTATGTTAAGGGCTTCAAAACCTCACGTGAGGCAAGCGGAGCCTGCGGAACTTTGACCGAGAACCACCTATTTGCATTCGGGTGCAGTTCACGCGGAGTCCGTGAAACTGGCCGAGCGGAAGCGGGGAAAGCCGTCCTCACGTAAGAGACAGGGTTGTTTTATGAGTCCAAAACAGAAAACTAGCCATTGGGATTTCATCAGAAGGGTATATTTCTCGCATCATATCGCGCCAGAAATAAAAAATGAAATCCGAAATAATCACAGAAACTTACCTCGAGGAGACAGACGTGGTTTTGCTGCTGCCGTCTTCACTCTACAACGCATGCGCGTTGGCGACTCGAGAGAACAACAAAGAACTGATGGGCTCCAGTCAGACGCATGCGCATAGCTCAAACCAACAGACACAACGGCTTCGCCTCTGAGCGAGGCAGCCCGGCCGATGTCCCGCCCTCGAGGCATATACCTCACTGTGATTGGTTCATTTAGCGCCGCACACAACAAGTGTAAATCTTGAGGGCCGCACTTATATTAATCTTTCATATTAAGATGGGGGCCGCAAATTATCGTACCGGGGGCCGCAGTTGGCCCGCGGGCCGCGTGTCTGAGACCCATGATCTATGCGTTCAGCAGTCTCCAGCCCTCTGTGCTCCTGCGCTCAAGCTGAGACCAATCCTCAGTTAACAATCAGTTCTATTCAAACTGTTTTGAAATTGGGGTTACATTGTTAGGGAGGTTCACCCTGATTTATCACTACTTGACGGGACTTTGACTTATGGGAATATTGTCACAATACTCTCAATAATGATACAAAGGAATAGGTCAAATTTTTCGATAGCGATAACACAGTAATAATAAAAATGTTCTTTTAACACAATAGACTGTATTTAATTTTTTTTGGAACTTTTTTAATTGGAATGTTTTTTATTTTTCAACTTTTAAAAACGATGAACAAAAATATATACTACATGAGAAAAACAACAAAACACGACCAGAGAGAGAAACAACAGACATAAATCAAAAGACATCCACAATCGAAGATAAAAAAACACTGAACCCAAATAAATGTCCCACTTTGCCCACAGTCTGTCAAACTTGTCCATTTTCAAATTGACGCCATAATTTTTTTTCCATTTGTCGAATGTCCAATATTATGTCAGTCCAGTCTTTGATCGCCGGTGCATTTTGTGTCATCCATTTTTTTGTAAGAACTTTTTTCGCCCCAGCCAGGAGGATGACCAGAGATAACTGCTGGTTGTGTCCATGGCAGGAGTCCTGAGGCCAACTACATAGTTCATAATGGGGATCCAGTGGGATGGTGATGTCATAAATTGTCTGTAAGGCTTTGTTGATCTCAGTCCAAAACTTGTTAACAACAGGACAATCCCAAAACACATGATAGTGGTTTGCCTCCTGCTGCCACATCCTCTCCAACAGTCTGCATTTCCCTGTGAAGTAGTGGGCACTTTGACATGGGTTATAAAGAAGCGAGACACACTTTTCCAAACAGAATCCAAACATGTGATTTTGTGGTTTTCCACTGAGATGTACATATACTTTCCCACTTTCATCATCCAGAACAAAGTGACCCTCTCTTTCCCATTTACCCCTTAATGTAACCAGTAGAGTGAGTGCCCAGATTGTTAATACATTTGTAACAGTTTAGATTTAATCCCTTGAAAGTTCAGATTGTATGCTTCAAAAATATTTCAGTCAAAGGCTATGATGGTCATCATTCTTTTTATTTCTTGGTTATAATAACCTTATTTGTAAAAACTATAAAAGTCCTGTTTCTCTAAGACAAAGGATTCTTCAACTCATCAAAGCTCTTCAGATGATTCTCCTTTACAATCTGGTAAAAAAATCTTTATACCATTTGTTGTCCAGACTTTAAATCTTGAGTCTGTGCTGTCGGCTGTGACATTTTATCAGAAGACAACCATAAAAATTTTAATATCTTTGTTTTAGTTTGTATGTTTTGAACAGCTGTTTCCATGTTGTAAGACAGTAAGGCCTGCACAGGAACCCCCGGCACAACATTAATCTCAATATTCTTCCATTGAGCTTCATATTCTGGGTCACACCAGCACAGCACGGCTCTGATCTGAGCTGAAATAAAGTAATTTTTTCAAACAAGGTAAACCCCAGCCTCCTTTTTCTTTTAATAATTGTAAAGTTTTGAATCGGATACGTTTTTTCCCTTGCCATATGAATCTTGAGATTGATTTATTCCACTCATCAAACAGCTGGTTGGGGATGGAACTGGAAGAGTCTGAAACAGATAGAGAAACCTGGGAAAAGCATTAATTTTTATAGTTTCAATCCTTTGACTGAGACTTAAGTATGGGATTAGATAAAATTTTTCAAGATCTTTTTTATAGTAGTAAAAAGGGGGTACAGTGGTCCCTCGTTTATCGCGCAGTAGTCTGCATTTTTTTTTTTTTACAATTATTATAAATGTTTTAAGTTAGCAAACCCCCACTACACACTTTATACACTTTTGTCGGTGTAGAAAGTTTCGTTGACATTGTGGGTTAGGGTTAGAGAAAACTTACAAACATACAGCATTTCAGTCACGCTGCCAGCGATAAATTTGGCAAGCTGAACACATTCTGTAGCTATTGTGATAGAGACACGGTACGGAGGAGATGGGTTGACAATAGTCTACAGTCCCTTAGCCAATCAGGACGCAGAAAACAATGTCCTCCATCCATCTTCTTCCGCTTTATCCGGGGCCGGGTCGCGGGGCAGCAGTCAAAGCAGGGACTCCCAGACTTCCTTATCCCCCACACTTCCTCAACTCTCCTCGGAGGATCCGAGTTCTCCAGGCCAGCCGAGAGAAATGTCCCTCCAGCGTGTGCTGGGTCTCCTGGGGCCCTCCCGGTGGGACATGCCCGAAACACCTCCCTAGGAGGCGTCCAGGAGGCATCCGGAACAGATGCCCGAGCCACCTCAGCTGGCTCCTCTCAACGTGGAGGAGCAGCGGCTCTACTCCGAGCTCCTCCCGTGTGACTTCGCTCCTCACCCTATCTCTAAGGAGAGGCCACCGCTCGGAAAATATTTAGACCGCTTGTATCCACGATCTTGTCNTGAAACAGAGTGTGCGAAAACAGTGTGCGAAACAGTGTGTGAAAACAGTGTGTGAAACAAAGTGTGTGAAACAAACAGTGTGTGTGTGTGAAACAGAGTGTGTGAAACAGTGTGTGTGAAACAGTGTGTGAAACAGTGTGTGTGAAACAGTGTGTGTGTGAAACAGAAACAGTGTGTGAAACAGTGTGTGAAACAGTGTGTGTAAACAGTGTGTGTGAAACAGTGTGTGAGTGTGTGAAACAGTGTGTGAAAACAGTGTGTGTGTGTGTGTGAAACAGTGTGTGTGTGTGTGTGAAACAGTGTGTGTGTGTGTGTGTGTGTGTGTGTGTGTGTGTGTGTGTGAAACAGTCCGTGTGTGTGTGTGTGTGTGTGTGTGTGTGTGTGTGAAACAGTGTGTGGTGTGTGTTGTGTGTGTGTAAAAAGTGTGTGTGTGTGTGTGTGTGGTGTGGGAAACAGAGTGTGTGAAACAGTGTGTGAAACAGTGTGTGCGTGTGTGTGTGTGTGTGTGTGTGTTGTGTGTGGGAAAAAGGTGTGTGGGAAACAGTGTGTGTGTGTGTGTGTGTGTGTGTGAAAAGTGTGTGTGTGTGTGTGTGTGTGTGTGTGTGAAACAGTGTGTGTGAGTGTGTGTGTGTGTGTGTGTGTGTGAAAACAGTGTGTGTGTGTGTGTGTGTGAAACAGTGTGTGTGTGTGTGTGTGTGTGTGTGAAACAGTGTGTGTGTGTGTGTGTGTGTGTGTGTGTGTGTGAAACAGTGTGAAACAGTGTGTGTGTGTGTGTGTGTGTGTGTGTGAAAACAGTGTGTGTGTGTGTGTGTTGTGTGTGTGTGTGTGTGTGTGTGTGTGTGTGTGTGTGTGTGTGTGTGTGTGTGTGTGAAACAGTGTGTGTGTGTGTGTGTGTGTGTGTGTGTGAAACAGTGTGTGTGTGTGTGTGTGTGTGAAACAGTGTGTGTATGTGTGTGTGTGTGTGTGTGTGTGTGTGTAAAACAGTGTGTGTTGTGTGTGTGTGTGTGTGTGAAACAGTGTGTGTGTGTGTGTGTGTGTGTGTGAAAACAGTGTGTGTGTGTGTGTGTGTGTGTGAAACAGTGTGTGTGTGTGAAACAGTGTGTGTGTGTGTGTGTGTGTGTGTGTGAAACAGTGTGTGTGTGTGTGTGTGTGTGTGTGTGTGTGTGTGAAACAGTGTGAAACAGTGTGTGTGTGTGTGTGTGTGTGTGTGTGTGAAACAGTGTGTGTGTGTGTGTGTGTGTGTGTGTGAAAACAGTGTGGTGTGAAACAGTGTGTGTGTGTGTGTGTGTGTGTGTGTGTGTGTGTGGTGGTGTGTGTGTCTGTGTGTGTGTGGTGTGTGTGTGTGTGTGTTGTGTGTGTGTGTGTGTGTGTGTGTGTGTGTGTGTGTTGGTGTGAAAACAGTGTGTGTGTGTGTGTGTGTGTGTGTGTGTTGGTGTGTGTGAAACAGTGTGTGTGTGTGTGTGTGTGTGAAACAGTGTGTGTGTGTGTGTGTGTGTGTGTGTGTGTGTGTGTGAAACAGTGTGTGTGTGTGTGTGTTGTGTGTGTGTGTGTGTGGTGTGTGTGTGTGTGTGTGTGTGTGTGTGTGTGTGAAACAGTGTGTGTGTGTGTGTGTGTGTGAAACAGTGTGTGTGTGTGTGTGTGTGTGTGTGTGTGTGTGTGTGTGGAAACAGATGTGTGTGTGTGTGTGTGTGTGTGTGAAACAGTGTGTGTGTGCTGTTGGGTGAAGAAGGTTCTGCCACAGGTGTTTAGTGGCACTTTAACATCTATGCCAGGGGTCTCAGACCATTTTACCTGGGGGCCGCTGGGGGCAGAGTCTGGGTGAGGCTGGGCCGCATCAGGATTTACACAAGAAAGCGCTGATAAAACATTACACTGTTATCAAATATCTTTATTTTTAACACAATTTGAACTTCAATAAACAGTTTCCAGTTTTGAGTGACCCCAAACTCAGTGCAAAATCATGGATAGCTCCTTTAAATCACAACAAAACCACATTGCCATTTGAAAATGTGAAGGAATGGAGACTGTTTGTAAATGAAGTGTATTGAATCACGGTATAACAAAGGGTAATTAATATATCACTGCTAGGGAAGAGAAAGTCTTCAATAGCTTCCCTCCAGACACTCAGAGCTGACGCATCCACTTCCACTTTCCTCGTCCAAATCTGGTCACGGTTTGGACTTGACGAGATTTTCTTCCTAAACACATTTGAATACAGTTAACACATTATTACAGACATGCCTTTAGTATATTACTTATGCTGCGTGTGCACCAAAATATGAAAAGACGTGCAAACGGTAAATGCCTCACCACGGCGTAACATAAACCAATATTCTATACAGCTTCAATCATTAAGATAAATTACAATCGCCTCGATAGTATGTTAAGGGCTTCAAAACCTCACGTGAGGCAAGCGGAGCCCTGCGGAACTTTGACCGAGAACCACCTATTTGCATTCGGGTGCAGTTCACGCGGAGTCCCGTGAAACTGGCCGAGCGGAAGCGGGGAAAAAGCCGTCCTCACGTAAGAGACAGGGTTGTTTTATGAGTCCAAAACAGAAAACTAGCCATTGGGATTTCATCAGAAGGGTATATTTCTCGCATCATATCGCGCCAGAAATAAAAATGAAATCCGAAATAATCACAGAAACTTACCTCGAGGAGACAGACGTGGTTTTGCTGCTGCCGTCTTCACTCTACAAACGCATGCGCGTTGGCGACTCGAGAGAACAACAAAGAACTGATGGGCTCCAGTCAGACGCATGCGCATAGCTCAAACCAAACAGACACAACGGCTTCGCCTCTGAGCGAGGCAGCCCGGCCGATGTCCCGCCCTCGAGGCATATACCTCACTGTGATTGGTTCATTTAGCGCCGCACACAACAAGTGTAAATCTTGAGGGCCGCACTTATATTAATCTTTCATATTAAGATGGGGGCCGCAAATTATCGTACCGGGGGCCGCAGTTGGCCCGCGGGCCGCGTGTCTGAGACCCATGATCTATGCGTTCAGCAGTCTCCAGACCCTCTGTGCTCCTGCGCTCAAGCTGAGACCAATCCTCAGTTAACAATCAGTTCTATTCAAACTGTTTTGAAATTGGGTTACATTGTTAGGGAGGTTCACCCTGATTTATCACTACTTGACGGATGACTTTGGATATGGGAATATTGTCACAATACTCTCAATAATGATACAAAGGAATAAGGTCAAATTTTTCGATAGCGATAACACAGTAATAATAAAAATGTTCTTTTAACACAATAGACTGTATTTAATTTTTTTTGGGAACTTTTTTAATTGGAATGTTTTTTATTTTTCAACTTTAAAAAAACGATGAACAAAAATATATACTAACATGAGAAAACAAACAAAACACGACCAGAGAGAGAACAACAGACATAAATCAAAAGACATCCCACAAATCGATAAGAACTAAAAAACAACTGAACCCAAATAAATGTCCCACTTTGCCCACAGTCTGTCAAACTTGTCCATTTTCAAATTGACGCCATATGTGATTTTTTTCCATTTGTCGAATGTCCAATATTATGTCAGTCCAGTCTTTGATCGCCGGTGCATTTTGTGTCATCCATTTTTTTGTAAGAACTTTTTTCGCCCCAGCCAGGAGGATGACCAGAGATAACTGCTGGTTGTGTCCATGGCAGGAGTCCTGAGGCCCAACTACATAGTTCATAATGGGGATCCAGTGGGATGGTGATGTCATAAATTGTCTGTAAGGCTTTGTTGATCTCAGTCCAAAACTTGTTAACAACAGGACAATCCCAAAACACATGATAGTGGTTTGCCTCCTGCTGCCACATCCTCTCCAACAGTCTGCATTCCCTGTGAGTAGTGGCACTTTGACATGGGGTTATTAAAGAAGCGAGACACACTTTTCCAACAGAATCCAAACATGTGATTTTGTGGTTTTCCACTGAGATGTACATATACTTTCCCACTCTTCATCATCCAGAACAAAGTGACCCTCTCTTTCCCATTTACCCTTAATGTAACCAGTAGAGTGAGTGCCCAGATTGTTAATACATTTGTACAGTTTAGATATTAATCCCCTTGAAAGTTCAGATTTGTATGCTTCAATAAATATTTCAGTCAAAGGGCTATGATGGTCATCATTCTTTTTTATTTCTTGGTTATAATAACTCCTTATTTGTAAAAACCTATAAAAGTCCTGTTTCTCTAAGACAAAGGATTCTTTCAACTCATCAAAGCTCTTCAGATGATTCTCCTTTACAATCTGGTAAAAAATCTTTATACCATTTGTTGTCCAGACTTTAAATCTTGAGTCTGTGCTGTCGGCTGTGACATTTTATCAGAAGACAACCAATAAAAAATTTTAATATCTTTGTTTAGTTTGTATGTTTTGAACAGCTGTTTCCATGTTGTAAGAACAGTAAGGCCTGCACAGGAACCCCCGGCACAACATTAATCTCAATATTCTTCCATTGAGCTTCATATTCTGGGTCACACCAGCACAGCACGGCTCTGATCTGAGCTGAAATAAAGTAATTTTTTCAAACAAGGTAAACCCCAGCCTCCTTTTTCTTTTAATAATTGTAAAGTTTTGAATCGGATACGTTTTTTCCCTTGCCATATGAATCTTGAGATTGATTTATTCCACTCATCAAACAGCTGGTTGGGGATGGAAACTGGAAGAGTCTGAAACAGATAGAGAAACCTGGAAAAAGCATTAATTTTTATAGTTTCAATCCTTTGACTGAGACTTAAGTATGGGATTAGATAAAATTTTTCAAGATCTTTTTTATAGTAGTAAAAAGGGGGGTACAGTGGTCCCTCGTTTATCGCGCAGTAGTCTGCATTTTTTTTTTTTTACAATTATTATAAATGTTTTAAGTTAGCAAAACCCCCCACTACACACTTTATACACTTTTGTCGGTGTAGAAAGTTTCGTTGACATTGTGGGTTAGGGTTAGAGAAAACTTACAAACATACAGCATTTCAGTCACGCTGCCAGCGATAAATTTGGCAAGCTGAACACATTCTGTAGCTATTGTGATAGAGACACGGTACGGAGGAGATGGGTTGACAATAGTCTACAGTCCCTTAGCCAATCAGGACGCAGAAAACAATGTCCATCCATCCATCTTCTTCCGCTTTATCCGGGGGCCGGGTCGCGGGGCAGCAGTCAAAGCAGGGACTCCCAGACTTCCTTATCCCCAGCCACTTCCTCAAACTCCTCCGGGAGGATCCCGAGGTGTTCCCAGGCCAGCCGAGAGACATAGTCCCTCCAGCGTGTGCTGGGTCTTCCCTGGGGCCTCCTCCCGGTGGGACATGCCCGAAACACCTCCCTAGGGAGGCGTCCAGGAGGCATCCGGAACAGATGCCCGAGCCACCTCAGCTGGCTCCTCTCAACGTGGAGGAGCAGCGGCTCTACTCCGAGCTCCTCCCGTGTGACTGCGCTCCTCACCCTATCTCTAAGGGAGAGCCCAGCCACCCTGCGGAGGAAACTCATTTAGACCGCTTGTATCCACGATCTTGTCCTTTCGGTCACTACCCAAAGCTCATGACCATAGGTGAGGGTAGAAAACGTAGATTGACCGGTAAAATCGAGAGCTTTGTCTTTCGACTCAGCTCCTTCTTCACCACAACGGTCCGATGCAGCGACCGCATCACTGCGGACGCTGCACCGATCCGCCTGTCAATCTCATGCTCCATCCTTCCCTCACTCGTGAACAAGACCCCGAGATACTTGAACTCCTCCACTTGGGGCAAGGGACTCCCCACCCACCTGGAGAGGGCAAGCCACCTTTTTCCGGTTGAGAACCATGGCCTCGGATTTGGTGGTGCTGATTCTCATCCCAGCTGCTTCACACTCGGCTGCAAACCGTCCCAGTGCATGTTGCAGGTCCAGGTTTGATGGAGCCATCAGGACAACATCATCTGCAAACAGCAGAGATGAGATCCTGTGTTCCCCAAACCGGACCCCCTCCGACCCCTGACTGCGCCTAGAAATTCTGTCCATAAAAACAATGAAACAGAACCGGAGACAAAGGGCAGCCCTGGCGAGTCCAACACGCACTGGGAACAGGTCTGACTTACTGCCGGCAATGCGAACACAGCTCCTGCTCCGGTCATACAGGGACCGGACAGCCCTGAGCAAAGGCCCGGACCCCGTACTCCCGCAGCACCCCCCAAAGGGCACCCCGTGGGACACGGTCGAAAGCCTTCTCCAGATACCACAAAGCACATGTGGACAGGTTGGGCAAACTCCCATGAACCCTCGAGCACCCGATGGAGAGTATAGAGCTGGTCCAGTGTTCCACGACCAGGACGAAAACCACTCTGCCCTCCTGAATCCGAGGTTCGACTATCGGTCGGATTCTCCTCTCCAAGTACCCTGGAATAGACCTTACCAGGGAGGCTGAGGAGTGTGATCCCTCTATAGTTGGAGCACACCCTCCGGTCCCCCTTCTTGAACAGAGGGATCACCACCCCAGTCTGCCAGTCCAGAGGCACCGTCCCTGACCGCCACGCGATGTTGCAGAGACGTGTCAACCAAGACAGTCCTGCAACATCCATAGACTTTAGGTACTCGGGACGTATCTCATCCACCCCCGGAGCTCTGCCACCGAGGAGTTTGCCAACAACCTCAGTGACTTCAGGCTTGGGTGATGGATGAGTCAGCCTCCGAGTCCCCAGTCTCTACTTCCTCTTCGGAAGACGTAACAGTGGGATTTAGGAGGTCCTCAAAGTACTCCTTCCATCCGTCCGACGACATCCCCAGTCGAGGTCAGCAGGTCCCCACCCGCACCGTAAACGGTGTTGGTAGAACACTGCTTCCCCCTTCCTGAGGCGCCGGACGGTTTGCCAGAATTTCTTTGAGGGCCGACCGATAGTCCTCCTCCAGTTCTCCCGAACTCCTCCCAAACCCGGGTTTTAGCCTCTGTGACAGCACGAGCTGCGGCACGCTGGCCTGATACCCGTCAACGGCCTCAGGAGTCCTCCTTCCGCCTGATCCCTTACTTCCGGTGTCCACCACCGGGTTCGGGGGTTGCCGCCGCGACAGGCACCTGAGACCTTGCGATCACAGCTCTGAGCAGCCGCATTGACAATGGAGGTCGAGAACATGGTCCACTCGGACTCAATGTCCCCAGCCTCCCCCGGAATTTGGGAGAAGCTCTCCTGCTGAATTGAAGACCCTGCTGACATCGGGCTCCGCAAGACGTTCCCAGCAGACCCTCACTATACGCTTGGGCCTGCCAAGTCTGTCCGGCTTCCTCCGCCGCCAGCGGATTCCAACTTCACCACCAGGTGGTGATCGGTTGACAGCTCCGCCCCTCTCTTCACCTGAGTGTCCAAGACACGCGGCCGGAGGTCAGATGACACGACAACAAAGTCGATCATTGATCTCCGGCCTAGGGTGTCCTGGTGCCACGTGCACTGGTGGACACCCTTGTGCTTGAACATGGTGTTTGTTATGGACAGTCCGTGACTAGCACAGAAGTCCAATAACCGAACACCGCTCGGGTTCAGATCGGGGGGGCCGTTCTTCCCAATCACTCCCTCTCCAAGTGTCACTGTCGTTGCCCACGTGGGCGTTGAAGTCCCTCAGTAGAACAACGGAGTCCCCGGTCGGTGCACTGTCCAGTACCCCTCCCAGGGACTCCAAGAAGGCCGGGGGTACTCAGCACCTGTTGTTCGGCCCGTAGGCCGACACCACAGTGAGAAACCTGTCCCCAACCTGAAGGCGTAGGGACCCACCTCTCGTTCACTGGGGTAAACTCCAACACATGGCGGCTGAGCTGTGGGGCAATAAGCAAACCCACGCCAGCCCGCCGCCTCTCCCCGTAGGCAACACCAGAGAAGTGGAGCGTCCAGCCCCTCTCAAGAGGATGGGTTCCAGTGCCCAAACTGTGCGTGGAGGTGAGGCCGACTATATCTAGTCGGAACCGTTCAACCTCCCGCACAAGCTCAGGCTCTTTCCAGAAGGGGCTGGTGCAGAGGGATCTGGGCGGCAGTCGACGGCAGGGGCCTTGACGACCGGATCCCTGACACACAGAGACTAACTCTGGGGACATGGAGAAAACAATGTAAAAAAAAAAAAAAAAGCACAAAAAAAAATCTGCGAAACAGCGAGGGCAACGAAAGGTGTAGCGCGCTATAGCAGGGACCACTGTTTAATTTTTCTCCATAATTGTTGTTAGGTCTCTATGGAGTACCACACCTAAATATCTAATAGATTCCGTTTGCCATTTAAACGGCTAAGTCTCATCAATTTTAATTGAATTTTTGATTGTCTAATTTTTTTAAAAAGCAAACAGGAGGGGGGACCGGGCGCAGCCCTGCCTGATGACCATTCATTTTAATTCTTGATGTTGGACGATCGTAAAGAGCACAAATATTTTTTATAATTAGATCATTGATTGGAAATTTGTTTAGAACTCTAAATAGATATGGCCAGCTAAAAGAATCAAAAGCTTTTTTCAGCGTCCAGACTTATTATTACAGCTTTGTTTTGTTGTTTTTGTATTTGGCTCATTGTGTGTAAAGATCGTCTTATGTTGTCTTGTGTTTGTCGTTTGGTAATAAATCCTGTCTGATCATTGTGGATTAAGATTGGGAGCATCTGTTCTATCCTTTTGGACATAATTGAGGTGTAGATACGATAGTCCACATTCAGAATAGAAATGGGTCTGTATGAGGCACATTCCAGTCGGTCCTTCCCTTCTTTAGGTATCAGGGATATGATGGCCTCTTTCCAACTCGGAGGAGTTTTCTGAGTTTTCTTAAGTGCCCAGTTAAAAGTTGCCAAAAGGAAAGGAGTGCGTGTGTCTTTTAAAGCTTTATACCACTCTGAGGTGAACCCATCGCTGCCCGGAGAATTATTGTTCTTTAATCTTTTGATTGCACCTTGTATTTCCAAAAATGTAATTAATTTCAGCTCCTACTTTTCTATTATGTTCATCTGACATAACAGGCAAAATTAGGGTGTCCAAACAGGAATTAATATCATCTTCTCAATTGTTTTGAATTTTTTTGAAAATTGTTTTTTATAAAAGGATTCAAATGCTGATTGAATTTGGTCATGTTTAGTTAAGATTACATAATTTTGTCTGTCTCGTATTTTAAAAATTGTTCTTTCAGCCTTGTTGTTTTTTAAGTTTCCAAGATAGTAATTTAGAAAACTTTGATCCACTCTCATAATATCTTTGTTTTGGTAAAGAGCATTTTCTTAACAATTTCCTGTTAAGTTAAATCATTAATTTCTCCTCTTATCTTTTTAATTTCTTTAAAGCATTTTAGGACACCCCTTTTAGGCATGCTTTTCCTCCAACAATTTAAATTTTTCCTGCATTTCATTTAGCTCTCCCTTTGTTTCTTTTTTTCGGAGGCTATAGCTATAATTTGTCCTCTCAAAACTGCTTTGGAAAGCATCCCAGAGAATGGGCGGAGAAATGTCCCCGGTATCATTTTCCTGATTCCCAATGTTGTTGGACACTTTTTTCCTTAAACAAAGGGTCATTAAGCAGGCTGGAATTGAACCTCTGAAGTGTCTTTCCTCCAAATCCACAGAGATGTGGATAGGAGCATGATCACTTAGGTCTATTGTGCCTATATCCCTGCTTCAGTGATTTTAGATCTGTCTTTATTGAGAATGAAAAAGTAGTCTATTCTGGAATGAAGAGTGTATGTGGATTTGAAAAATGGGTATACTGGTGGCCCTAGGGTTCATTTCCCTCCATATGTCAATCAAGCCTATAGTCTTCAATAAGAGACAGAACTTCTTGTTAATTGTTCCTCCAGTGCCTCTTGAGTTCGACACGTCCAGTGTAGGCTGAATGCGAAGATTCCAATCGGGTTCCCTCAGAGGTGGTTCACAAACAGGTCCATGACCAGCATAGAAAGTAATTGCACTCCCTGGTGGAGCATACACATTTAAAAGAGTGAAAACCTTTCCATTAATATACCCTTTAACCAGTACATATCTGCCTTCTTTATCCTTACATTCAAAACTCTGTTCAAAAACTATTTGGCTTGAAATCAATATTGCCACTCCCCTTCAATGTTTGCCTCTGTATGATGAATAATAGGATTTTTTATAACAGAATTTCTTTAGTTTTTGATGTTCAGTGTCATTCAAATGTGTTCTGTTGTAAATATACGATATCTATTCTTTCTTTTTTCATTTTTGTCAAAATTTTTGTTCATTTGTTTGGGTTCAGTATGCCATTCACATTGAAGGATGCTACTTGTAATACTTCTGATGCCATTGGCTTGGTTGTATTGATCTCACCGTTGACAACTTTCGAATATTTTTAATCTCTCTGGTCGAAAACAACACACACAGAAGAACCACAGGAACGCAGAACAACTGAACAGGTAAAAAAGAAAACAAAAGGATTCAATTCTGGAAACGGGCGTCGAACCCGAAACCTGATCAAAAGAGATCGCAAAAGGGAGTGGAGTCCAATTCTAATGAAGGGCCCCGCCCAAAAAAAAACTCCCCAGGCACTCCTGAACACCAATCATCAGAAGGAACTGGATATATAAGACCCCTGGCTCACCACGTCCCCCTGATACACTCTGCTTATAGTTTCAACTTTCCCAAGAAAAGGGTCAGAAAACTCCACATACTTTACAAAGGTCATTTTTACACCTTCAGGGACCCTAAAGGGGTCGACCAGCTCTCTCCTTATGATGACTCCAGAGGCACCAAAAGCTTCAAATAAATGTTTGCTGCTTTGTAATGGCATTTTAGCGTCTATCTTCTTCTTCTGCGATGTATCATTCTGGCAGAAAACCTTCCTGATTTTGCCATCATCTGAACAAATGTGTGATGCGCTCTGAATCAGCTAAAAATCTCTTAGTATAAGAAAATCGCCCTAAGTTTTCAAATATCTAAATTTCATACCTTGTCAAGGCATTCAAACTATTTCATGCTTTTTGGCTGTAGAGAGATCCTTTTTCTTTCCCATATTGCTTGAAAATGGTGGTCTGCTTAATAATGTGGAACGTCCTTCTTAAGTAGTTTTTCCTCTAATTGGACCTACCGGGCAAACTAGTTGTCACAGAGATGTCTGAGATTGATTCCACTGAGTCAAAGAGCCCTGAGACACAAAACCACCCATGAGTTTCACTGGAAAACCAACAAAAATTACTTTTTATGACATTTAAACACAATTTGAATAATAATTTGGAACGTGGTGTTGTGCCCCTGAAAAGCCATTCCAGATTTGCCATACAGGAAGGCATGAAGGACCACTGTTCTGGCTCGCAGGCCACCATACTACCGTACTGATACAGAACTGCAACAGATGCAGCACTGCAATGACCCGTGGAAAGCTGCTCAGGGCCTACACAAAGCAGCATGGCTTGCAGATTGGGGTGTGGGCTACCAACTGGTCGTGAGGGCAGAGCTACCATTTGTGCTGTGTTAAACTCTCAAAGAGCATGAGGGCCCGGTCCAGACAGGTGACCATGATAAAGCCTATTCCCATCCAGCGTAATGACCTCAGGAGAGAAACATGCAGCTAGAGCCACCAAAAGCAGCACCATGTTTAACATAAACCCACATTGACCCAAACAAAGCACAGTGTATCAGCTTACCGATAAAGAACTGAAGGTCCGAACGACTTCCAGGTCATGTTGTCGCACTGAGTTGACGCACCTCACACCGCTGCTGCAAAACCTGGTTTTAAAATCAGCGTTTGACCCACCTAATCCCTAATAACAAGGACGAGAGATGAGTAAACAAGGAAGACACAAGTGTGGTAGTGCCACGGGACCAAAACAGACAAAGCTGATGGCCCACGGCTCCGTTGGAAAACAGCCCGCATCACAAGCTAACGAGGCTAGCGCAGCTAACGAAGTAAGCGCGGCTGACAACACAGGAGAACCGCGCTCCCTCCCCGGGGTACGGGGCCCTGCCGGCCCAGATGGAGACTCACGTGACTTCTTCGCGCCGGAAGGGAGAGAGAACATAATTGGTCATCGGCTGTGGCTCAAAATGTCAGAAGTACAGCATGCCATGGAGTCTCTGAGAGTCGAGTTGTTAGCGACCATAGCTCTAGCAGTGTCAGAGTCAGTGACCGCTAAACTCAAAGCTGATGGAATAACTGGAAAAATGCATTGAGGAAGTCGAGCAGCGTGTTTCAGACAATACGGACGATCTGCAGGCAGTAAGGGCCGAGATGGAGGCGCTGTGGGCCAGGGTGACAACGCTGGAGTCAGAGAACATTGAAAAATAAGCTCCTGGATTTGGATTCCAGATCCCGTCGTCCTAACTTCAGGCTTGCTGATAAAGAAGAAGGAGATGAAGGAAAAGACACTGAAATCTTCCTGGAGAAGATTATACCTGAGCTCCTTATTAACTCAGGAGTTGAAGTCCCTCCCATCACAATCGAAGGAGCACATCACCTGGGCAAACCAAGACCAGCAGCTGATAAACCACAAGGCCTGATTATGAGGTTTCTCAATGATCGTGTGAAGGAACGCATCAAGGGTCAAAGGAGACCTCCAGTACAAAGGCAAGAATGTCTTCTTGGCTCCAGATATTCCATACGAGGTTCGCCAACAACGGCAAAAGTTCCACCACATCTGTGAGGAGCTCAGGAGAAGAAAACTAAGACATGGATTCTCTTTCCCCACGACTCTTCTGGTGACTTTTGAAGGTAAAACACATGTGCTCAGAACACCAGGAGAAGCAGAGGTGCTCTTAAGGAAGATGCAAAACACAGAACAGAACAGTACAGAGGATGGAGCCACCAGCGTGGGGCATGTGAGTTCAGGTTGTGGTCACATGGTGCTACATTTCTGTTCATTTGAAGAGACTAATGATCTGATTTTTTTTGTTTTTAACATCAGACTTAATGCCCCCTGGTGGCTGTCTGCTTTTGTACATAAACTCTGTGACTAATTACATCTACTCATCAATGTGTCGAAATGTGGTAAATTGGATTTGCGGGACATTGAAAGTATAAGCAGAGTGCAGCAGGGGGACGTGGTGAGCCAGGGGTCTTATATATCCAGTTCCTTCTGAGGATTGGTGTCAGGAGGGCCTGGGCAGTTTTCCCTTCATTAGGTTTGGACTTCCCTCTTACAATCTTTTTTGATCGGGTTTTGGGTTCGATGCACCGTTTCCAGAGTGAACCCTTTTGTTTTCTTTTTTTCGTTTTCACAGCTAACAGTTCACAGACTCAAGATTTAAAGTCTGGGCAACAAATGGTATAAAGATCTTTTTCCAGATTGTAAAGGAGAATCATCTGAAGAGCTTTGATGAGCTGAAAGAATCCTTTCAGGTTTAGAGAAACAGGACTTTTATAGGTATTTACAAATAAGGAGTTATTATAACCACCATGAAATCAAAAAGAATGTCATAGCACTTTGACTGAAACATTCATTAAAGCATACAAATCAGAACTTTCAAGGGACTTAATATCTAAATTGTACAAAATGGTATTAACAATCTTTCATAAATTTTACTGGGCACTCACTCTACTGATTACATTAAGGGGAAATGGGAAAGAGAGGGTCACTTTGTTCTGGCTGATGAAGAGTGGGAAAGTATATGTACATCTCAGTGGAAAACCACAAAATCACATGTTTGGAGAGAATTCTGTTGGAAAAGTGTGTCTCTCTTCTTTATAACCCCATGTCAAAGTGCCCATTACTCACAGGGAAATGCAGACTGTTGGAGAGGATGTGGCAGCAGGAGGCAAAACCACTATCATGTGTTTTGGGATTGTCCTGTTGCTCAGAAATATTGGACTGAAGTTCACAATGCACTCCAGACTGTTTTTGACATTTCCATCCATCTGAACTTTAGAACTATGTACTTGGGCCACAAAACTCCTGCCATAGGACACAATAAATGGATACCTTTGGAATGTACTTTTGGCAGCAGGAAAAAAGGCCATCACAAAAAAATGGATGACACAAACCTCACCAACGATCAAGGACTGGACTGACATTGTGACATCAGACAAATGTAAAAAATGACATTAAAACGTAATTTCAAATTGGACAAATTTCACCGACTTTGGACCACATGGGACTCTCATTTGAATTTAAATACGCCGTGAATTTGTTTGGGTTGTTAAGTTGCAGTCTATTTGTGTTTTCTTTTGATTTTATTCTCTCTGGTCGCTTTGGGTTCCGTGTTTTGTATATATTTTTGAATATAAACTTAATAAAATATATATAAAAAAAGGAATACATGAATACTAAGCATTGCAGGAAACAATGAAAGGTTTAGACGCTGTTCAGTGCGGAAAAAAAAAAATTCTTACATGAATATAGAGGGGAAAAAAAGAACAGCAGGACCAGAGTTGCCCTTAGATCCACCCACAAAGTCTGCTTGCTGTTACCAGAATGGTGTATATAATAAAATAGGCTCTAGGTATGGTGGGAAGCAGGAAAAGAATGTCCTCCTTACCGCAGTCTGATCCTTGAGTCTATGTGTCCTGATTATGACCCCCAGGGAAAAACCGTAAGGCCATCTAGTGGTGGTCTACTCTCTCTAGCCGGGAGTGAGAGACGCAGGCTCAGCTGGAGGCATCTACAGTAGCGTGGCACCATTCCAGACAGGTGAGGTGTGTCTGAATGTATCTGGAGGAGCACATAATTCCTCACCCGACAACTGCAAGTGACATAATGTTTTAGGGCTGTAAAGCAGCCGCGAGTCCAATCTTAAATTCTCTTCTTGTCTTCAATGGAACAAAGTTCCCATGGCGCTGAGTTGGAAAGAGGGAGTTTGTATCGCATACATGGGCTTATATAGGGTAGAGGGCGTAGCCCATGTGACATAGAACTGTGGACTGGACTTTGCATTGATGCAGCAAACACTAAACCTTGGTTACTGTTATTGTTAACTACCTCACGTCCTTCTCTCATTATGTTACTGTGTGTACATGCTATAAGGGCCTTGTTTACATGCTATATGTGCCTTACATTAACATATATCTTCCACATATTTTGCACTAATTGCCACTCTGATTGATGTTCTAATGTAATTTAGTTGTTTCTTGTGACAATGACAATACATTCTTGAATCTTGGTCCTGCAGACAGCGAGTGAAGAACCAGAGCAGGCTCACAACAGCACTACCTCCACTGAGGAGCTCCGAGTGCAGGAAGGACAGTCCTCTGGTGACCCCAAGCATCATCCTGCAGCAGCAGCTCCAGTCTACAGATGAGTGGGACAGGAAGTGAGACAGGCAGCCCTAAAGACAGGCACAGAACAGACACAAAATACTGTAGTTAGGTCCAGGTTATCAGCAGTATGAAAGGTTATCAGCAGCATAATATAGTAATAACAAGAGCGGCAGAAGCCGCTGCACCAATTAATTAAAGGACTTATGACTTTAGTATTTATTACTTTGACTCCACTACATTTGAAAGATAAATATTCTACTTTATACTCCACTACATTTCCAAAAATGGTTAAAAGTACTTGCTCACAGAGACTTGATTTGTGCAGATACTCTCTAATAATCACAAAAAAGAAGGTTTGTCCTTTCTATACAAGAGCGATGTCACTGATCAGACAGTTTGGTGTGACTTGGCTTTAATCTGTTTTATGGTTCGGTAACAATATACGCAGTTCTAACAAGCTTTGAGTTCTATCTTTTGGAATGAGTAAATAGTAACAATAGGTGAATTGAGTTCCTGTTTCCAATGTAATCAATGTAATCCAGTTTAATTCTCACAAAAAATGTTACCATTAACAATAGTTTACTGTACTCATTAAAAAGTACTTTCAATACTTTAAGATGCAGGGAAAAAATCCTGCACACTGTCTTAGTTGCAAGGAATTTATTTACAGGTGAAGAGGCAACGTTTCGGCAACAAGGCCTTCGTCAGGCAAATGGGCGACTGAGGCGGGAACAGACGCTTAAATAGGAGTGGCCTCAAGAATAGGAGTGGCCACTCAAAGACACCAAAGCAGATGCTCAGAAAACATCAAAAAACATCATCAAATATAAGACATGTCAGTACCCAAAAATGACAAATAGTGACACCTAATGATAAGATTCATTACAATCCACATCCGTCAATAATAGTACAGCATTGATGGCAGAATAAACGTATACATAGATGTATTGAATAAAACTACCAGGTCAGTGGGAAAACCCTGTAAGTTTTCTTCAAAACTATATGTGTACTGTGGGTCGTCTTATTGATCAGAACCGTCACAAGAAAATGTTGAGATTGAATTCATTATTCATCTCCTAAAATAAGCTCCTTCGATGAAATAAACTCATTGACGCAAAACCACACCAAAACCTTTGAGTTCACCCACGAGGATGCACACAGGATCCTCGATGGCGTGGAATCTTGTGAAGATATTAAAGTCAAACTAGAGAGACTGCATCTAAAAGAAGCCCGCCTCAATATGCACGGCTCTACATTGAGAGAATATTGGCAACAAAAAAAAAGATTCCACGAGGTGACTGCATTCAAAAAGCCCCCACAAATCTGATGAGAACTTTCTAAAAAAAAATGGGGAGAAATCTTGAACAAGTGCTCCCTTGATTTAATGCTTCTTGTAATTGATCAAGTGTCGACTGAGGCAAAAGCCATCAAAATTGAGATTGACGAGCAAGAAAAAATACTTTGGGAGAAGACACTGTGGCTAAATACAAAGAAAAGCTGTTACGTATTAAATTGAAGAAATACAAACGTGACAGAGGACTACCTGAGCAACCAGATCTACCACTGGGACCAAACAGCACACGTGGAATCCCCCGGCATCTGCTCCGTGCACTTTACGAGCACCTAGGAATGGCACTAGAACGCACCGACAGTGGTCAAGTGGAAACCGCACTCATGATGATTCAAGTCTGGACAACGATTTCACATTTGACAGTAGCAACCCTCCTTTTTTTACAAGAACTCAAGAAGCGACCACCAAGAGAAGGAGGAAACCCAGGAGGGGGAAGCGCGCATCCCACAGGTGGCCAATGACCGTGGACGCACAGTGCCTCACAGAGACGGTAATCAATATTTCCTCTAAGGAATTAACTGAACCTCAGACGTCTCTTCTCTCTAAGGGTTTGTCATTGGGACCACAAAACAAAGTGAATGCATTTGGCCTTAAAGTTTACTTATTTAAATGTTTTAGGCAAATAAAAGCACAAAACTTTTTCTCCAAATCTGGGCCCTCCACGGACATACAACCGACATTCAGAGTCAAAGCAGCTTCTGTCCAAATACTTTCAACGCCTCCATAAATATTTTTTGTCGCATAGTTGTAACAAGACATTCAAAAATGTATTGATAAGCCAAGAATAAATGTATCAAATTTACCTAAGGAAGCGAGAGTGGCTTTGAAGGTACAACAATTGCTCGGTTACCTGAAAAAGCAAAAGAAAATAAATGGTGATCATGAATGATTCTGATCATGAATTTGCATTTCTTTATGGCAAACATCCTGTACGACCGGTCATATACACTACACTATACATACATAAATCCCTCACTGACCCCGCCCGGACGTCCCATTGTTTGCACAACTGTGTCCCACTCGTCTTTGGTGGACCACTTTGTTAAACCGTATGTGCTGACACTTCCAACGTACATAAGAGATTCCACAGACTTCATAGAGAAATGTGCCAACATAAAAGATTTACCAGACGATGCCCTCCTGTTGACTATGGACATCACAAGTCTGTACACTAACATACCGCACACCCGAGGCTTGGAGGCGCTTCATTTCTACCTCCAACAGCGCTGAATCCAACCTCCCGATCCAACTTATTGTGGATTTTGTTATGAAAATACAACTACTTTAGCATTGAGAAATACTATTATTTACAAGTTTCTGGCACAAGTATGGGTTCCCAATTAGGCCAATTTATTTGTTGGACACTTTGAAAATAAATGTGTCTTTAATGGTACCAGCATTCCCCATTTATCAAAAATTATACCAATGGTACAGATACATTGACAATATTTTTTTGTATCTTCAGGGGCAGTACTCATGAGGTCACAGATTTCAAAGCTCTGCTCAACAGTTTTGAGCCCAGCCTTTTTTCACACCTCAAATCAGTAAAGAGAAGGTACAATCGTTTAGATATGCAGGAGATTAATGATCAGTGGGACCATCACTACTACACTCTATAGAAAAGACACAGGTAGAAATACCTTATTACTAGCATCCAGCTTCCACCCGACCTCGCTCAAAAAAAGTTTACCCATCAGTCAATTTTTGAGGCTTTCGGAGAATATGCCAATCCAACGATGACTTCAATGAGAAGGCTCAGGAGATGAAAAGCAGCAGTTCTTACAGTGAGGATACCCATATTCTTGGGTTGATGAATCCTTATGACAGGGCCTCAAAGAAAACACGCTCTGACTTAATGAAAAGAACTGTTAAAAAACACAAACATTTGTCATTGTATAACCCAGTTCTCTTCACATTCTGCAACCATCAGAACCATATTCAGGAACACATTGGCACATCCTCAATTCTGATCCGGAACTCTCCTCTACGTTCCGACATCCACCCCTGTTTGTCAACTGAAGGGGCAAAAATTGGAGGGATCACCTCGTCCATGCCAATGTCACCCCTGCTGCGACACCCAGTCAATCGCTTCTGTCTCCCCTCCAAAATGGAAACTAAAGATGTGGAAACTGCGCACAAATGCAACAACACCCGCCCCCAAGAGGAGGGGACCATGACCTGTTATTAAAACAGTGTGAATCTCAACATTTTCTTGTGACGGTTCTGATCAATAAGACGACCCACAGTACACATATAGTTTTGAAGAAAACTTACAGGGTTTTCCCACTGACCTGGTAGTTTTATTCAATACATCTATGTATACGTTTATTCTGCCATCAATGCTGTACTATTATTGACGGATGTGGATTGTAATGAATCTTATCATTTTTGGGTACTGACATATCTTATATTTGATGATGTTTTTTTGATGTTTTCTGAGCATCTGCTTTGGTGTCTTTGAGTGGCCACTCCTATTCTTGAGGCCACTCCTATTCTTGAGGCCACTCCTATTCTTGAGACCACTCCTATTTAAGCGTCTGTTCCCGCCTCAGTCGCCCATTTGCCTGACGAAGGCCTTGTTGCCGAAACGTTGCCTCTTCACCTGTAAATAAATTCACCTTGTAAGTAAGTCAGTGTGCAGGATTTTTTTTCTCAGTATATTCAGCGTTACGCACGCCTTTCCTTACTCACCCACTCACTATAGAACTTGATGTGCGAAGCAGTGTCTTCATAAATACTTTAAGATGCACAATGTAACTTTTTTGGTGGAGGGTCTATCACCTTGTCTCATGAAAATGTTACACTGTATGGTACTAACTTATTATCTATCTTATATTTAATCAATTATTCAATAGGTGTTTGTATGGCCCAAAAATACTTGGTTTGGTGGAGTCTCTTGTCTCTTTAGAGACTGCTAAGTTTGATGTTGTTCTCTGGAACGTTTCAGGCAAAAAACTATATTTCAAAAGACAAAAGAAGGTTTTGGACCCTCCACCAAGATACTTACATTGTTCCATTTTAAGTCATTTTCTACAGAAAAATGTTGTATTTTTAACTTAAATAATAATTTGACTGAGCTACTTTGACTTGTTTTGTAGTATTATTTGATTATGTGTGTTGTACTTTCATTCAAGTACTGAAAAGCAGTAGCAGGGTCAGGAGGAGTGGGCAAGCTAGGACCGTGGTCATGAGGAGGATGCACACATGTAAATAAGAGGTTCTTACATGAGGGTAGTGCTCCATGACGATGAGGAACTGTGTGCAGCCCTCACTGTCAACCCTCTCGTCTGCACACAGGAAGTGGGCTGTGTTGAGCTGTTGCCGTAGCGACAGAAGGCTGTAGGTGTAGCGTTCATTGATGTATTTTTGTCGGTGTGCAGAGGAGAAGACCTTCACCGCCACAGTGCGCTCGTTCAAGGTGCCACGGTGCACACAGCTATATCGGCCTTGACCAATCATCTGCCAGGACACAGGGGTCAGAGGTCAAGGCAGGGCTGTATATAAGTTCAACAGCACACACATGCACACACACTTCGTACACACATGAACGTCCACACACAGATACTTGTAAATCCAGACTTGTGAGGACCTCAAGCCCATTGGTCCCAAATGGGGACCTCATGTTTCTGAAAGGAATAGAACCACAATAACAATTAGCATTTTTTTCCCGGCCCTGTTACCCAGAGATTTAATTATGGATTGATTACAAGAAAGCATATGACTCAATGCCACACACTTTGCTGTGACACTCATATTTAACTCACGCTGTTCATTTCTTCTGATCCTCCTTGAGATAGTTCAAGTTGATTAGGAAAGGCACAAACTTGTCTATATATAAGAGCTTACAGCTCACAGTGCATGTCAGAGCAAATCAGGAGGATGAAGGAACTGCCCAAGGAGCTCAGAGACAGAAATTGGCACAGATCTGGCCATGGTTAAAAAAGAATTTCTGCAGCACTCAAGGTTCCTAAGAGCACAGTGGCCTCCATAATCCTTACATGGAAGAAGTTTGGGACGACCAAAACTCTTCCTAGACCTGGGCGTCCAGCCAAACTGAGCATCGTGGGAGAAGAGCATTGGTGTGAGAGGTAAACAAGAACCCAAAGATCACTGCGGCTGAGCTCCAGAGATGCAGCAGGGAGGTGGGAGAAGGTTCCACAAAGTCAACCATCACTGCTGCCCTCCACAGTCGGAAATTTAGTAGCCCGAAAGATCCTCTCCTCAGTGCAAGACAAAAAACAGATAAAGGACTCCCAGGCTATGAGAAATAAGATTCTCTGGTCTGATGAGACTGAGATTTAACTTTTTGGCGTTCATACTGTGTGGCAGCATCGTTGTGGGGTGTGGTCAGCTCAGTTGACAGGACCACGTTTGTGGGGTGGGGAACAGGACACCTGTTTTGGCAAACCATACACACTGACAGAATGGTAATGGCCAAACCAAGACGCGACTCAGGACGCAAATATGTAGACGCACTGAGAGATGCTCAGGCGTCTTTTAGCTGCTTATCACAGCTGCTGTTTAAACTCTAAATGTGTTATATGTCTAACCTTGTGTCCACAAATAGCAATAAGCCCCAAGTGCTTTTCAATGTATTGAATAACATGTAACCCATGTAATGGAGGAATTAATTAAAAGCTTGTGTGAAAAATTGATGTTGTTTGTTGAAAAATTGATGTTGATTTGTTTGGGACCTTCTCTCTGTCCCCGATATCTGACCCTGCAGCTGTTCCTGTGTGTCATGTAGCCTTGGAGCAGTTTGAGCCTATAGCCTCAGTGAACTTGCCAGGTAGTTACCACAGATTAGACCCTCCTACGTCCCACAGATTGCCTACCTTCTAAGCTTTTACAGAAGTCTTTGATGCAGATAGTCCAATTGTTCTTTGATTAATTAATCACTTTTCCTCTGCTGTTGTCCCCTCTGTTTTTAAACGTGCTGTTGGCCCTATGTACAATTACAATTTGCCTAAACTATAGCCTATCTTCCTTCCCTCTAAACTTTCTTTTTTAAAGTTTTGGAAAAGTTTTCTATCGACAACTGCAGTCACACCTTGCCTGTCATGACATTTCTGAAATATTTCAGTCAGGCTTTAAGCAACAACATAGCATAGAAACTGCACAGAAATCCTGCTGGCCTTCTGCTTTTCGATATGTCCTCAGCTTTTGACACAGTTGACCACAGTATACTGTTGTCTCATTTGGAACTGTCTGTTGGTGTTAAAGGCCATGCACTTAACTGGTTTAGATCATATTTGTCAGAACGAACCTTCTCTGTTCACCTCGGCCCACACCAGTCTAAAACTCAGGGGTCCATCCTACGTCCAATTCTCTTCAGCATTTATTTGTTACCATTAGATTCACTCTGGTGAACATAAAACACTGATCAATAATAAAAAACAACATATATGAAATCAAATAGGCATGCATTAAGAATCAATTTTAAAATTACTATAGTAATAATAAAAATAAAAATAGGCATTACTATGTACACGAGATTACAATTAATTTACAGTTGTAGTGCAGAAAGTGACAGTGCAGTGAGTGATGAAGAGTTGCAGTTAAAGTGGAAGGTGTTTAAGAATGTGTTCATGAGTCCGACGGCAGAGGGAAAGAAACCATTCTTGTGGCGGGAGGTTCTGGTCCGGATGGACCGTAGCCTCCTGCCTGAGGGGAGTGGTTCAAATAGACCATGTCCAGGGTGAAAAGGGTCAGCTGTGATCCGACCTGCTCGTCCCAGAGCCCTGGAGACGTACAGGTCCTGCAGAGATGGAAGTCTGCAGCCGATCACCTTCTCAGCAGAACGCACAATGCGCTGTAGTCTCTGTTTGTCCGGCTGTGTCTCCAGCAGAGGGCGCTGTAGTCTCAGTTTGTCACTGGCTTTGGCTCCAGCAGAGGGCGTAGTCTCTGTTTGTCCCTGGCTGTGGCTCCAGCGTACCACACGGTGATGGAGGAGGTGAGGATGGACTCAATGATGGCCGTGTAAAACTGCACCATCATCTGCACTGGCAGCTTGGCTTTCCTCAGCTGCCGCAGGAAGTACATCCTCTGCTGGGCCTTCTTGATGAGGGAGCTGATGGAGGGCTCCCACTTGAGGTCCTGGGTGATGGTGGTGCCCAGGAAGCGGAAGGAGTCCACGGTGGTGATGGGGGAGTCTGTCATGACGAGGGGGGGCTGGGGGGCTGTGACTTTCCTGAAGTCCACGATCATCTCCACTGTCTTCTGGGCGTTGAACTCCAGGATGTTACCGCTGCACCAGGACACCAGCCGGTCCACCTCCCTCCTGTAGACAGACTCATCCCTGTCCGAGATGAGCCCGATGAGGGTGTTGTCATGGCGGAGTGGCTGGAGGTGCAGCAGTTTGTGTACAGAGGAGAAGAGCAGAGGAGAAAGTACACAGCCCTGTGGAGCTCCTGTGCTGATAGTTCCGAGTGTCTGAGACATTCTTCCCCAGCCGCACGCACTGCCTCCGATCCGTCATGGAAGTCAGTGATCCACCTGCAGGTGGAGTCGGGCACGTTGAGCTGGGAGAGCTTGTCCTGGAGCAGAGCAGGGAGGATGGTGTTGAAAGCAGAGCTGAAGTCCACAAACAAGATCCTGGTGTGGGTTCCCGGGGAGTCCAGATGCTGCAGGATGAAGTGGAGTGCCAGTTGGCCCCCGTGGGAGAGGGGGTGGTCACATCAAACCTGGAGTAGACGGTGTTAAGTGCCAGAAAGCCAGGGCATCCATCTGCGTCGCCATTTTGAAAACGAGACATTAAAGATTGGATGACTTTAAATGTTCTACACTTTATGGGAAGAAAACTGAAATTGTTGTTTTTGGTGAGTCAGGTGTATCAGGGACAGTGTGCCTGGTCCTCTGTCTTCTTTTAACCTCCCATTGCTAAAAAATCTTGGTGTGCTGATGGATTCATCTCTTAAGCTGGACAAACAAGTCAACGCAGCGGTCAAAACCAACTTCAGCTGAGCTTACTGGCTAAAGTTAAACTGCCAAGGACCTTGAAAGAGGGATTCACTCATTCATTACATCACGCCTAGATTACTGCAACTCTCTTTATTATGGTCTCGGTCTGACCTCTCTTAGACGCTTGCAGTTAGTAAAAAACTCACAGGTACAAGGCTTCACCAACACATGACTCCAGTCCTGGCATCACTGCACTGGCACAGGTACAAGGCGTTACCAACACATGACTCTAGTCCTGGCATCGCTGCACTGGCACAGGTACAAGGCTTCACCAACACATGACTCTAGTCCTGGCATCGCTGCACTGGCACAGGTACAAGGCGTTACCAACACATGACTCCAGTCCTGGCATCACTGCACTGGCACAGGTACAAGGCGTTACCAACACATGACTCCAGTCCTGGCATCACTGCACTGGCACAGGTACAAGGCGTCGCCAACACATGACTCAGTCCTGGCATCACTGCACTGGCACAGGTACAAGGCGTCGCAAAACACATGACCCCAGTCAGTCACTGGCATCCACTGGCACACAGGTACCCAGGCGTCTGCACACACACATGACCCCAGTCCTGGCATCACTGCACTGGCACAGGTACAAGGCGTCACCAACACATGACCCCAGTCCTGGCATCACTGCACTGGCACAGGTACAAGGCGTTACCAACACATGACCCCAGTCTGGCATCACTGCACTGGCACAGGTACAAGGTTACCAAACGGTCGTTACCAACACATGACCCCAGTCCTGGCATCACTGCACTGGCACAGGTACAAGGCGTCGCCAACACATGACTCCAGTCCTGGCATCACTGCACTGGCACAGGTACAAGGCGTCGCCAACACATGACTCCAGTCCTGGCATCGCTGCACAGGTTAAAGGCGTCGCCAACGCATGACTCCAGTCCTGGCATCACTGCACTGGCTTCCAGTAATCCACAGAATCCAATTTAAAATGTTACTCATGGTTTTTAAGTCATTAAATGATCTGGCTCCTGTTATTTGCGGGAGTTATTGTCCCACCATGTTCCTGCTCGTACCATGCGGTCCTCCTCTCCTCAGCTCCTCCACTCAGCTCCTCCTCTCAGCTCCTCCTCTCAGCTCCTCCTAGATGTGCCCAGGTCAAAGCTGAAAAGAAGAGGGGACCCTGCGTTCTCTGTGGCGGGGCTCAAGCTCAGGAACAGTCTGCGTGTGAGAGCTGCGTGTGAGAGCTGCGTGTGAGAGCTGCGTGTGAGAGCTGCGTGTGAGAGCTGCGTGTGAGAGCTGCTGAGACACTAGAGCAGCTTAAATCCTTGTTAAAAACCTACCTTTTCTCTCTGGCCTTTTATTATTAATAATATTAATAATAATAATAATAATACATTTTATTTATAAAACAACAGAATAAAACAACAGAATAAAACCCACAGTACAGAACTGGATGATGGTGTAGGAGTGACTGAGTTATGTGGTGTTGGAGTGACTGAGTTATGTGGTGTAGGAGTGACTGAGTTATGTGGTGTTGGAGTGACTGAGTTGTGGTGGTGTTGGAGTGACTGAGTTATGTGGTGTTGGAGTGACTGAGTTATGTGGTGTTGGAGTGACTGAGTTATGTGGTGTTGGAGTGACTGAGTTATGTGGTGTTGAGTGAGTGACTGAGTTATGTGGTGTAGGAGTGAGAGTGAGTGACTGAGTTATGTGGTGTAGGAGTGACTGAGTTAGTGACTGAGTTATGTGGTGTTGGAGTGAGTGAGTTATGTGGTGTAGTGTGGTTAGTGGTGTTGGAGTGACTGAGTTATGTGGTGTTGGAGTGACTGAGTTATGTGGTGTAGGAGTGAGTGAGTGACTGAGTTATGTGATGTGGTGTTAGTGACTGTTAGAGTGAGTGAGTTATGTGGTG